>CM066328.1:9325480-9335480 GCA_033807585.1 Hydrophis major
CATCACAATCACACTACAGATATTCTGCCTTTTTAATTTATCCTAAACTATTTCATTTTTCTAGGAGAGGGGCAGATTTTAACTTCCAACACCTGTTATACGAAAATAGTATTTGTAACCTGCCATAACCTTCCAGACAGAGCCAATTTAGTGTAACATTCTTGGAACATGTTGCTGCTTGAGGAAATCAATTATCCTAATTGTACTATTATCAAAACATGAATGAAATAGATCCTCCTTATTAGCATAATCTTTTTTTAAAAAACTCTTCTAATGTGCTGCCTGCTTTAAATAGCAAACAAATAAATAAAATCCATTTTTAAGCATTCCGACAGAAGTCAGCCTATTGCAATTCCGGCTTCGGATGGCTGAGGAAGCCTAAAGGTCTGGGTGTAAAACCTTTCTGCCAGCAAATCAGGGCTGCCCGCCAAGTTAGGGGATTTTCCCCCTGCGCTATTGAAAAATGTATCTGCTGGAAACCTAGACAATAGCGGGGAATTTTGTGACGTGCCTCTGAAATTCTTCAGGATTTGTGCTAGGCTATTCAATCTCTTCGCTTGAAATGGGGATGGAATCTTTTTGGAATCCAAACGGAGCGTCCGGGAATCTGAAGTAATGAAGACTTTGAAATAATGCTTCTGAGGAAACCTCTCCCCCCCACCAAAAAAAAGGAAATTCAGATATTTAACCTGGGTAACTTTCATAGCTAATATCTGTGAATTGGTGTGTCCTCTGTTGGTGAGCTTTGGGCACTACATTTGAGATTTCAATTTTAGCCAGTGTCTTCTCAGTCATCCAGGACAGGTCATAATTATCTCAAAGGTGTTTTTTCAAAAGTCAGCTGGGCTGTGTTTTTCCTTGAAGAAGAAAATAAGTTGTTTTTTTTTCCTGAAAGGAGGGGGAAAAAAAGTCCAGCTGCCTTTCAAAAAAGCATCTTTGAGAATTTTAGCCAGTGTTTCCCATCCTTGGCAGCTTGGACATCAGCCAGGATGGGGAATTCTGGGAATTGACGTACAGCCATTTTCAAGCTGAGAAATGGCTGAGTTATTTGTTTTATGCTCCCGTTGTGTTTGCACAGAGGATTCCGGCCTCTTAAGGAAATTGAAGATACTATAATGCAAGATTCATATTAAAGGTCCATATCCTTGAATAAAATGGATAAAGAGACTTCTAGAATTCCAAAATGGTTCCATTTTTGTGCCTGCCACTTTTGCCAAGGGGCAGAAGGCAATGCAGACTGAAAGAGATATTTCCTTAATCTCCCCTTTCCTCCCCCATCTCATTTTTATCTCCACATCAAACCTGGGAGGGAGTTTGGGAATAGTGATGGGGTCAGATCAAGGGAGAGAAGGAACTGAAATGTCTGCCTAGTCCTCATTTTAGATATTACACATATGAATGGAAAACCATTTTATTTTCAGCCTATTATTTCCATCAAGTTAGACCAATTCTCCCATGTCCCCGAACCAGGCTAAAATGGGGTTGGGTAGCTTGGGATTTAGCATGGTGTGGGAATTTGGCTATGTATTAAGCTGTACAGGTAGTCCTCGATTTACAACGGGTCGCTTAGCTTAGAAAGTGTGCAAAGAAAGAGCAACAAAGATGATAAAAAGGTCTGGAGGGCAAAATCGCATCATGAAAGTTTTAAGGAGCGAGATCAGTGGTGGGATTCAACCGGTTTGCACCACTTCGGCCAAACAAGTTGTTAAATGGCTGGCAGGCCCCTCTCCTCCCCACCCTTCCAGGTGTCCCCAAATGCCCCGTTTTTGCTTCCAGGAGGCTGCAGGGAGGCCCGCTAGGCCCAAAACTGGGTGTGGGGTGGCCCAGGCCTCCCCACACCCCATTTTTGCTCCCAGGGCGGCTGCAGGAGGCCAAGTGCTACCTGTCACACTCCCTGGCCACGGCTACCCAGCCAGTCATTAGGGCAGAGAACTGGTTGTTAAATTATTTGAATCCCTCCACTAAGCTAGGGACCTCTGGCCTTTCAAAGAAAAAGATTAGGGGTGACACGATGACTGTCTTCCAATACTTGAGGGGCTGTCGCAGGTAAAAGGGGATTTGTTCTCCAAAGCAGTGGTCCCCAACCTTTTTTGTACCAAGGACCAGTTTCACGATTATTCATTCTCTGCGGCCCGGTACAAAATGATCTGCGGCCCGGTACCGGCATCAGCACACACGACCAAGGCAAGGCGAGCTGAGCGACCGGCCAGCCAGCTGTCCCCCGCTTCTCCCTGCCACCTTCAACTCCTCCTTTGTACCTTCTTGCAGTCGATGGGCTTTTCGGGCTCTTTCTTAATCTCCTCCTGAGTAACGCGAGACTCCACCATCATCAGGACGGCTGTTCGTTCGAAGCCGCCCCCCCCACCCTCTTCGACAAAACTAAGGCGCGAGGATTCCTTCAGCACCCAAACGCCGCTTTCCAACCGACGACCGACAAGCTCACCCGGAAGCACTTTCTCAAGTGCCGTCGAAACAAGATGGCGGTGCCCAAGCAAAGTAGGCCCTGCTTTCATTCTTTGCAGACCGGTACAAAATTATCCACGGACTGGTACCGGCATCAGCACGCACGACCAAGGCAAGGCGAGCCAAGCAACTGGCCAGCCAGCCATCCCCCACTTCTCCCCGCCACCTTCAACTCCTCCTTTGTATCTTCTCGTGGTTGATGGACTTTTCGGACTCTTTCTTAATCTCCTCCTGAGTAACATGAGACTCCACCACCATCGGGATGGCTCTTCGTTCGAAGCCGCCCCCCCTTCAATAAAACTAAGGTGCGAGGATTCCTTCAGCACCCAAACACCGCTTTCCAACCGACGACCGACAAGCTCACCCGGAAGCACTTTTTCAAGCGCCATTGAAACAAGATGGCGGCACCCAAACAAAGTAGGCCCTACTTTCATTCTTTGCGGCTCGGTACAAAATGATCCAGGGACCGGTACCGATCCAGGGCCCGGTGGTTGGGGACCCCTACTCCAAAGCACCAAAGGCAGGACTAGAAGGGATGGGTGAAAGCTTGTGAAGGAGAGATCCAATCAAGAACTAAGGAGAAATTTCGTGATAGTGAAAACAATTAATCAATGGAACTCCTCACCTCTCGGAGTTGTGGGTGCTCCGTCATTGGAGGTTTTCAACAATAGACTGGATAGCCAGTGAAACTTTTGTGAACAAAATAAATCAAATGAAATAAATGAGAGAATTGAATTAGGAAGGAATGGGAACATTTTAACTACTCAGTGTTTTGTAAAATATAAGTGAAGTGGGGGGGAAGTAACTATGGAAAGTTTATAAGTGTTCCCATAGAAGTATGATATCTATTTGAAAAGTAATGTGTAAAATGTTTAAGATTTAAATGAATATTAATATTAATGATAGAATTGAATTGTTTTAATTATATTATATATTCATAATTTTTTCTTTTTTAAAAAAATACAGTGTGTAGTTTTATAATGTACCAAGCAGAATCCAAACGGAAGTTATGTATTGTATTGTTATATTTTAGGGGAAAGATATAAAGGCGTCATACTCCAATCATTGATTACAGGAGAAATTCTGTTTAATGAGAAAAGATAATAGACAGCTGAAACAGGACAGACAAAGAATATAAGTATAATGATCTGAATTGAGATGAAATAAATAAGAAAGTTAAAGAAAGATAAAAGAGGGGAGAAGCTATATAGAAAATGTAGAATGGTAATAAGATATGGAATGGTATATAAAAATGAGCATGAACTTGAATTTGTGTCTGTACGAAGAGATGTAACCCTGGATCAAGCTGCTTTCAAAAAAGATGTTTTATGTTTTTATGTTTTGTTTGTTTATGTTTGTTTTTAAAAATCAATAAAATTTTCAAAAAAAACCCAAAACCAATAGACTGGACAGCCATTTGCCCAGGATGGTGTAAGGCAGGGCTGTCCAACCTTGGCCACTTTAAGACTTGTGGACTTCAACTCCCAGAGTTCCTCAGCCAGCAAAGCTTCAACTCTGGGAGTTGAAGTCCACAAGTCTTAAAGTGGCCAAGGTTGGACACCCCTGGTGTAAGGTCTCCTGCCCTGAGTAAAGAGTTGAACTAAAAGACCTTTGAGCTCGCTATGGTTTTGTTCCTGAAAGCCAAAAGAAAACACCAGTATTTGGCAAACTATGGTTTCATGTGACCACAGGACGCTGAAAATGGCCACAAATGCAAGAAGGTTGCTGAGCTCCTTATATGACCTGGCTGGTTGGCTGGGTCTGGCTGTCAGAACTTTGAGTTCAGGCCAGAGGTGGTATTCAGCAGGTTCTGACCAGTTCTGGAGAACCGGTTAGTGGAAATTTTGAGTAGTTCGGAGAACCGGCAAATCCCGCCTCTTGACTGGAGATTTTACAATCCTTCCCCTGCCGGGCCCACTGAGCCACACCCACAGAAGCGGTAGTAAAAAAAAACTTGAATCCCACTACTGGTTCAGGCCATAAGTAGCCCCCAGATAGATAGGTCCATCATAACTTCAAATGGTCACTAAGGGACTGGTCCATGGTTGGGCTTCAAACATTTTAGCAACCAGTTCTCCAGGGGTGGAATTCAATTTTTTTAACAACCAGTTCTGTGGGCGTGGCTTAGTCAGTGGATGTGGCTTGGTGGTCATGTTATTGGCTGGGTGTGGTCAACTCAATATCACTTGAGGCACCATCTCCTCGCGTGGCCTCTCATGACTGTGGGGATGCTGCAACAGTCGTAAGTGTGAAAAAGGGTCATAAGTCACTTTTTCAGTGCCATTGTAACTTTGAATGGTCACTCCACACAAGCAAAGTACCAGCAAAGGAGGGGGAAAAAACTCCAGAGAAGTTCCAGAGACAGGAAGTGTAGTCCTGCCAAGAATGTAATAAGGGTTAACGGAGAGGCAGTTTCTGTAAGCGACACCAGAATGTTTCCTTCCTGACTTCCTTACAGGATTAGGCCAGTAATTTCTTCTAACAACCAGTTCTCCGAACTGCTTAGAGTGTTAACAACTGGTTCTAGCAAATAGGTGCGAACCTATAGAATCCTACCCCTGCAGTTCTCTGCCCAGTTTCTGTGTGGGTGTGACCATGGTGGGCATGGCCTAGTCAGCCTCCTGCACCATGACAGAGGGGGATGTTTTCTCCTTCCTCAGGCACCGGAGGCTTTCCTTGAGTCTCCAGGAGGGCGAAAATGGCCTCCCCGGGCTCCAGAGGCTCTCTGGAGGTCGGAAACGGGCCTGGTTTTGCCCTCCCCGCGTCTCCATGCAGGCCCTGTACTTACCTGGGATCCAAAACAGGCCACGTGGGGACTGAGGGGAGGGGTGGGCGGAGCCAGCCAGGGGTGGGATTTGCCAGTTCACCGAACCAGCCATAAAATTAGCTACCAGTTCGGTTCCGATTCTCCTGAACCGGGGCAAACCAGTATCAGCCCACCCCTGGACTGGTCATAAGTCGCAGACCACCTGTAGATAGTCTCCCCCCACCCGGAGGAAGTGATACGTTTCTCATTCTCTCTTATTGTCCGGCTCACTTGTCACAATACCTAGCTAAATCTGTGATTAACATTTGCCTGCGGAGCAGCAGCTTTTGGCTGATTGAATGCTTTTTGTGTGGCTTTTTAGTGTGTGTGTGTGCATGCCCGTGCGTGTGTACATATATGTACTTATTTATTTAGTTATTGGCACTGCCAGCAATCTGCAGGGCATGTTATTACTTTGACAGTATGTTTTTACATCAGGCTAATCGACAGAAGAAGAAGTGTCGGATGGCAGAATGAGCAACAGAATGTAGCCACAAAATTAATAATTATAGTAATTAGGAAGAAAAGTAATAAATGGAATGAAATAAAGGGGGAATGCGTGGAAAGTGTTGTTAAACAGCTCCAAAAAAATGTGACCGTGTTGCCTGTTTATTATATAAAGTATAACAATTACCACTAACAGCCGATCAAACTTTAGTAGAATTGACATGTGAAGGTCATTATCAGTTCCGTTTATTATTGTTATCCTTTTTTTGTCAAAATAAAGAATAACTCTTCAACGGCTGACAACCAATACATATTGCCACAGATCAAATGTAGATTTTTTCTTCTTCTTCCAAAATTGGATAATAATGAGTTTAACCTGCACTCATTCATTCGCCTTAAGGCTGAATTTGTGTTATTCCCACATTTGAAGCTGAAATGAGCAGCATTAGCAGTGCGATTTTTCAGTCTATTCCTGCATGGGGATGATGCATACGTTCTTGGCTACGTCCCTCATACAGATGGTCCTTGACTTATAACAGTTCATTTAGTGACCATTCGAATTACAACAGCACTGAAAAAAGTGACTTACGACCATTTTTCACGCTTACGGCCCTTGCAGCATCCTCAGGATCAATTCAGACTCTTGGCAACTGGCATGTACTTAGGATGGTTGTAGTGTCACGTGATCCCCTTTTGCGACCTTTTGATGAGCAAATTCTCAATGGGGAAGCCATATTCACTTAACGACGACGGAGATTCACTTGAGAACTGTGACAAGGAAGGTCATCAAATGGGGCAGAATCCACTTTAACAAATGTCTCGCTTAGCAATCGAAATTCTGGGCACAATTGTGATCATAAGTCAAGGACTGACCTGTATCTAGCACAAAGTCATTAGAAATGACTTTAGGGGGGCATGGGAGAGGCTTAACTTTAACACACACTCTTCAGTTTGAAAATGAAACAAAATACCCCCCCAAAAATACTACTGTGTTGTTTAAATTCTGTTATAAGGGAGGAGAGAAGGAAACCGCTTTCCATAAGGTCAGGGTGGGCAGTGACATCCCTTTTAGATTTAAGCATTGTTGGTGTGAGAGTTTTGGAACAGATGAAGAATTAGCAGCCCAGCTGGAAGGAAGGAAGGAAGAAAGAATTAACTCAGAACAGGATTGGCTCCTATGCATAGAGATAGATACCTAGGAGTGAAAGAAATGGCCATGATTTCTTTGGTATTCCTTTTCAGTTTGGTCTGCTACAGCTGCAGTAAGTCCGATTGCGTGTGTGTGTATGTGTGCGTAGCCATATATACTATTTATAAAACTCTTCCCAAATTTCAATTCATAAAAAGCATCCGTGCATATATGCCTATAAGCTAATCTGAATTTAGTTGTAGGGAGACGCTGGGAGGAGACTCAAAAAAACAGAATTGCACAATTGTGAACTTGGGGAATTGATTGCCATTGGATATGCAAAGTCGTTTTATCCTAGGTTGCATTTTGAAAACTGGACTGAAAAAGCAATGAGGGGGTCTATTTGCTGCATTGATTGAGTGCTGCTTTTATTTTGCTCAGTCTTTCTTGCTTCAAGTTCAGAAACGGAATCAGGAAAATTTTAGATTGGCTTTGCCCAATATACTTAACTTGATTATGTCTGTGGAGATTCTCAGCCGTCCAGGCTGTCCCAAAGGTGCTTTTCCAATAGGCAACTGGACTTTCTATTGTTTGTTTTCTTTGAAGCAAAACGTCTTCAAAGAAATACAGTCCAATTGCCTTTTGAAAAATCACCTTTGGGTTAACTTGATTATAGAATAAATCCATCTTCTGGGTCTGCATAATAGTTCATTAAAGCATCAATTAATTCTTCCAAGGACCAATTTCGCTGTGACTTCATCCCCAGGTCTGGCCTTGGGAACAGTGGAGAATCAGTCTATACTTTTGGCATAGCAGATAACAGAGTTGGAGGAGATTTTTGGGGAGTGGGATCTTCTAGTTTCTTCTTAAAAGCCTCCAGTGATGAAGCACCCATGACTTCTGGAGGCAAGCTGTTCCGCTGGTTAATTGTCCTCACTGTTAGTAAGCTTCTCCTTCGTTCTGGGTCGGATGTTTCTTTGATAAGTTTCCATCCATTGTTTCTAATCCTGCCTTCAGGTGTTTTGGAGAATAGCTTGACCCTCTCTTCTTTGTGGCTGCCCTTCAAATACTGTTAGCCCTTGTTTTGATTAGACTCAAGTACCCCAATTATTACAACAGTTCTTCATATAGCTTCATGGAACAACCTGCCTCCAGAAGCTGTGAATGCTCCAACACTGGAGTTTTTAAAGAAGAGATTGGGCAGCTGTTTGTTTGAAGTGGTATATAGGGTTTCCTGCCTGAGAACGGGGCTGGACTAGAAGATCTTCCAGGTCCCTTCCAACTCTGTTATTCTCTGCACATACTTCAAGACAGAATAGGCAATAGGAAGGATGAGAAGAAGAATAGTAATACACTTAGTAAATAGTTTGACAGTGTTGTGGGAATGCAGAGTGACAGCATGGGGGGGGGGAACTGTCCTTGTGTCTAGTTGTACTGGTGTGCAGTGGTCTATAACGTCGTTTTGATGGCAGAAGTTGAAACAATATATGACCAGGGTGTGAGAGGTCTGTAGATATTTTCAAAAGCTCACAGATCTTTCACATCAAACTCTCTTTTTGACTGGTGCAGTACACAGGTTCTCAATGGAAGGCAGCTTGGTAGCAAAAAAAAAAAAAAAATTTTTTCTGCAGTTGCGGTCAAGTTGCAGTCCAGCACAGCCAGGGAAAACATCTTGGTGTCAAGCGCTGAGGAAGTTGTTCATTTGCCCCAAAACAGGTGTTCCAATTTCGAAACCCGCCATCCAGCCTTTGAAGCCACTGGTGGAACGTGGAGGCACCGTTCAGCTGATCTGTTCCATGGACTGTCTGGAAGCTGAAGTGCAGTGGGAAGGCTTGGACATTGACTTGGGAAACATCGTTTCAAACCACACGCGGAGCATCCTAACGCTGAGCAACGCAACCATTAACATGGAGGGGACAAAGATGTGCTCAGGAAGGTGCCAAGGAAGGTGCCAAGAGACGTCCTGTCTGGCCACAGTGGAGCTGAATGTATATTGTGAGTTCAAAAAGCATCTGCTTGGTTGGTTCTCTTGAATCTATTTCCGGAGGACGAAGGGAGAGGGGAAAGGGAAGGGAAGGGAAGGCAGAAAACAGAGTTAAAAGAATGGAAAGAAAGGTCTGGGAGAATTAATATGTTCAGATAGTTAACAGGAATAACTATACAGACGAACACTATGCAGAAGCCTGATGATGGCAGATGAGATTCTGCTGAAACGTTGCTACAACTTTAAAAGCACAACTACTATGATGTGGGAAAATACCCGAACAAAGCTGAATGCCAGACACACACACACACACACACACACACACACACACACACATATATATATATATATATATATATTCTTAAGTTTTCACGGGTATTTACATGTCTGGCATTCAGCTTTGTTCGGGTATTTTCCCACGTCATAGTAGTGGTGCTTTTAAAGTTGTAGCAACGTTTCAGCAGAATCTCATCTGCCATCATCAGGCTTCTGTATGGTGTTTGTCTGTGAGTCAGACTTTTACAGTGGTTTCAGATTTAAATTTGGGGCAGCCTATTGCTGTGTCAGAATGGTTTTTTCTTCCTCCTGATTGGTTGAGAGTCTTGGTCTGCGTTTATTGCTCTTGGAGTTTGCTGTGTTCTGCTTCTAATATCTTCTGTCTGTTTTGGGGGGGGGGGCTCTTTTTGTATCTTGATTGGCTGGCAACATTGTGTTACTTTATTGGAGGCCTTTAGTGCAGCTTGGCTTCGGGTAAATGGACGGCTATCATTAGTTAGGAAGCTGTGTTTCATCTGGGTGCCTGGTTGGGGTGTGTTTGAGCTGGAGGTATCAGGGGGGATCTGTTTGTGCCCAGGTGTTTGCCTGGCTTGTGGTGTGGAGATTTTTTTGTTTGTGAGTGCAGGCTTCCAAATGATTGAGAGCCTGGTGGAATCATCTCTTCTGTTCATGCTTTCAGGTCTTTTTTCAATCTCTATGGCTTCTCTGATAATTCTGTGGCTGGGGTTTTCTATAGTGGCTAGGGTTTTGGTGCCATTGAAGTTGATGTTATGACCTGTGGCTTTCATGTGTTGGACTAGTGAGGAAGTGTGTTCCAGCTTTTTGACTGCATTTTTGTGTTCATGCAGGCAGGTACTTATTCTTCTATTGGTCTGTCCAATGTATGTGGCCGGGC
>CM066328.1:9340480-9546780 GCA_033807585.1 Hydrophis major
AACTATCTCAGGTTTTGCTGGTTTGTGGATGCCTTAATTTTAGGGAGATCATTTTACCAATAAAAACTCCCTTTCCTGTCATTCTGGGGATTTTTGGAGGCTGCCAATTGACCCCCGCCCGTCATCTAACAAAGAAGACCTAAAAAGTCTTGAAAAGATTTCTCTTAAACATTCTAAATATTTGGTTTACAGCTACGCAGGAGTTTCTCGGTGCTACTGAGAGCATCGCCCTTACTCCCACATCTGGAAGGACAAGTCCAACATCTGCTGCAGAGCAACTCCCCACAGCTGATTGGAAGTCCTCAGTTGGGACAACCACTAGCCTTCTCCGACTTGTTTCCACGGAGCATACCACCTCTAGGACCACTGTGGTTACACCAACAGCTGCCCCCACGCTGGAATCCCTAACTGAAGATCACAGCTCCATCACAGTGGTCAACAACTCCACTGGATCTTCTTACCTAACAGGTAACCCTGTGGTAGAGCTAAGGACAACCTCTCCAAAATCTGAGACATGGTCCATTACCATCATGCACTATTCCATCTTTTCAGCCAAACTCAGGATTGTTTTGCTTGTCCCTTTCTTAACAGACCAAGAATTAACAACCAAGCCTCTTTCCACGACAGAAAGGACCACGGAAAAACCAACTACCAAGCCTCTTTCCACGACCGACAGTTTCTTGACAGAAGCGACCACAAAAGGAGGACCAAAGCAGGACACCTGCCATGCCACGATTGTACTTGTGCCTGCCGAAGGGATCGTGGGAGGCGCCCTTCACATCACATGCCAGGCAGAAAACTGCAGTAGAGATGTCAAAATCTGGTGGCTAGAAACCCCAATGGCCGAATCGCGGGTACCGTCTAGAGGAAGCCCAGGGCCAGTCAACCCTGATGGTTGAGCGTGTCCGCTTGGAGCACCAGGGGATCTATCGATGTGCTGCATCTGCCCGCTTACTCCAAGTAGCAAGTGTGCATGTCGTGGTGTCTGCTGGTGAGTGAGATGAAGTCGCGCGTTCAAAATAGATATAGTCCTCAATGTACAACAACAATGTTGTTTAATGGCTCATGATCGTTTTTCACACTTATGACCGCTGCAGCATCTCCATGGTCCTGTGATCAAAATTCGGATGCTTGGCAACTGACTCGTATTGTTGACAGTTGCAGTGTCCTGGGGGTCACGTAATCCCCTTTTTGTGACCTTCTGACAAGCAAAGTTAATGGGGAAACCAGATCCAATGTAACTTACGTAATAACTGCAATGATTCACTTAACAACAGCGGCAAGAAAGGTCCTAAAATGGAGCAAAACTTGATTAACAGCTGTGTTGCTTCGTAGAAATTTTGGGCTCAATTGTGGTCCTAAGTCAAGGACTCCCTGTATTGGGTTTGGGTCACATTTGAGTCCACCAGGACTAAATCTGATTGGGGGCTAATTTCGGGCTAATCACCAGGAGACTGTGAGGTCTAGTCCTGCCTTAGGCATGAAAACCAGCTGGGTGACTCTCTCTCAGCCCAATCCACCTCACAGGCTTATTGTTGTGGGAAAAATAGGAGGAAGAAGGAAGAAATTTGCTGCCTTAAGCTATTTATAAAACTAATAAAAGGTGAGATTTAAAAAAAAACCAAATTAATTCCATACTTAAAAATGGTATTGCTTGCTGTTTTTAAAAATCTACCCTGAATCTCGTCCTGCCCCAAGTTTTTCTGACCCCGGCATCACGCGTTTTCTTCTTTAGGCACAAAAAGCTTGATTTTTAAAAACAGCAAGCAATACCATTTTTAAGTATACAATTCTACCCTGAATCTCATCCTGGAATCCGTTTTTGCATTTGGGATCAAAAAAAATTTGCCTCGCCAGGCACCAATTTTTCTGACGCGTTTTTTCTCACGCGTTTTCTACCCTGAATCTCGTCCTGGCCCAAATTTTTCTAACCCTGGCATCACACGTTATCTTCTTCAAGCACAAAAAACTTGATTTTTACAAACAATACTATTTACATTTTAAAAAAAAAGAATGAACATTATATGGATAAAGACAAGACCCAATTACCATAAATTGTGGAGAAATGTAATATCCAGGCAGAAGTCTTTAATATTTGTAACTGTAATATTTCTACACCTGGGAGGTTGCTCATCTTAGTCTCTTGCTCACCTACAATCAGAGAAAGGGAGGGTGGAAAATTGTAACCATAACAATAGCAATAGCACTTAAATTTATATACCGCTTCACGGTGCTTTACACAGCCCTCTCTAAGCTGTTTACAGAGTCAGCCTATTGCCCCCAACAATCTGGGTCCTCATTTTACTGACCTCGGAAGGATGGAAGGCTGAGTCAGCCTTGAGCCTGTTGGGATTGAACTCCAGACCCTGGGCAGAATTCGCCTGCAACACTGCACTCTAACCCCCTGTGCCACCAGGGCTCTGTGAGGTGGGTTGGTAGAAGATGGATGCCCCTGTCTGATTACGGCACTAAATGCATGGTTTGCACACTTTTCCTTTTGCAGATACTGTCAACACAGATGCCCTTTTCACCATCGGAGGCACTGGATCCCTTTTTGGACTGATCATCACTGGCTACATCACCCATCGATGGCGGCAACGGCGGCAATGGTGAACAAGCAAAAGGCCCCCAAAAATGTTTCTGTCCATCTCCTTGGCTATGTCTCCTCTGGTTTCTGGATTTCTGGATAGACGATGAAAATTATTCTCTGGTCTTTAAGGGCTATGAGGCAACCAAAAGGGACTTCACCGACACGTCACCAGGATTTTCTGGTCAATGTCACAGAGGTGGAAATGAAGAGCCCGTTTCCAAGGCCATTTGCCCCATCGGCGATGGGTCAGTAGGTATTTGCTGCAGAACTGGTGGTTGGGATCCTTCAATTTTGAGGTGAACTGTAGGTTTGACTGCAACTGTTTATGTCAGACGCAGACAACCAGATCCCCTCGTGGAAAGTCTGAGGCAATAACTCTATTGACGTCTTATCTATACTACAAGAATCTTCCCCCAAATGGCTTGCCTTCCCCTGAGGACAGCCAGATGAGGTTCCATGAGACTTAAGGAGGGCTCAACTTAATGCATCTTGTGACTGCAAAGACTCAAGGCTGGGTCCCCGCTTGATCACTCCTCCCTGCCTGGCTGGGAGTTTCCCAACAGTTTAGGATGGACCTGCAAGGATGCCAGCCAGATCAGCTGCTACCATTTTGAACATTGAAGGGAGAATAAATAAAATGAGGGTTTTTTCTCTCTCTTTTTGTTTTTTCCCCCTGAACACCCTGAACCTTTAAGAGCGAGTTCTCAAATATGTACTTTTTGAAAGTGTCAGGGGTTTTTTTTTTTCACATCCCAGCCAGCAGGAAGTTTATTTCAGAGAAGGGCTAAATTACTTTTGGGGCTGGTGAGTATACTGGGAATTTGGAGAGCATAATATGGGTGTTCTTGCCAAATGGCTTTAACAGAATAACAAGAGTAGGAAGGGAATTCAAGTCCAACCTCCTGCTCAAACAGGAGAACTGTTTCATTTCAGACAAGTGGATGTCCAATCTCTTCTTAAAAACTTCCAGTGTTGGAGTAAATACAACTTCTGGAGGCAGGTTGTTCCACTGGTTAATTGTTCTAACTATCAGGAAATTTCTCCTTCGTTCCAGGTTGCTTCTCTCCTTGATTGGTTTCCATCCTTACTGCTTCTTGTCCTGCCCTCAGGGGCTTGGAGAATAGCTTGACTCCCTCTTCTTTGGGGCAGCCCCTGAGATACTAGAAGACTGCTATCATGTCACCCCTAGTCCTTCTTTCTCCAGACTGGTCGTACCCAATTCCTGCAACCATTCTTCCTATGTTTTAGCCTTCAGTCCCCCTAAGCATCTCTCTTGCTCTTCCCTGCATTCTTTCCAGTGTCTCAGCTGGAAACTCTTGTCTACCACACAACATTTATTTCCCAGGTGAGGTTGTTGAGGTAATTCCCCGTTAGGAGAATGAGTGCATACAGGGAGACATATTTGAGAGAAGTGTTTGAATAATACACACACAGCACACAGATACACTGCACAGTAAATGTAGGTTTTTACTTCCAGAAAGTTTAAGCAAAGTCCAAAATAAGCAGTCCAAAGTCATTCACAAGTAAATCAGTCAGTTTTTCAATCCAGGGATAATCCAAATATCAAATTCCAGTGTCAAAAACAGTTCAGTATCAGACTTACATTAAATCCAGTACTATCAGTCAATTAGAAGAAATGGAGCAACGGCAATACTTTCCAACAGAAGGAAACAGAGATACTCACTCAGACACACTCTCTTCTGAGACTAAGACTAAGACTAAGCAACCCAGGTTTCTGGCTCCATCTTATGGCTGTTTGAGAAACCACACCCAATTGCATGCTTTTGCATTCCCTTAAAGATATAGTATTAAAATGTTTATCCTGGTTTATATATTTCTAACCCAAATACCTGTTAGGTGACTTATATTACTAACAGAGGTTGGTCCTGCTCACCATCCCTAGATGACACGTCTGCTTCACTTTCTATGTTGTTGCAGGTACATTTTTGTTAATTCCAGTCAGGGATTCTAACCATTTTAATTATTTGGTGAGATGTAACAATGCGAAGCTCCTGTTTTGTTCCTCTTCCCAGCATTAGGACTGTAATTGGTTCCCACACTAGCAATAGCACTTAAGACTTATAGTCCGCTTCATAATGCTTTTTACAGCCCCTCTCTAAGTGGTTTAGAGTCAGCCTATTTCCCCCAACAATTTGGGTCCTCATTTTATCCACCTCGGAAGGATGGAAGGCTGAGTCAACCTTGAGCCTGGTGGGATTTGAACTGCCAAATTGTAGGCAGCTGGCTGCAGAAGTAGCTTGCAGTACTGCACTCTAACCACTGCACCACAGAGGCTCTTTTTTAAATAATAAAAAGGTTTCAACAATCTTTGTAAAGGAGGCTCACGTCCTCCCCAGAGGCCAGAAAGACTGCTAGAAAGGACATCAGAAAGCCTCACTTCAACAGATAAAAGGGGATAATTCGGTTCTAAAGCGGAACTGATTCAGGTGCTCTCAATACAGGTAGTCCCTGATTTATGAACTTAATCGAGCCTTGCAGTCCTAAGACATGACGGTCAAAAAGCAGGTCATTATATGGCTGACCTGATTTTATGTCCTTTTTGCATTAACAACATCATTAACAACCCAGCCCTTAAACAAGCCACCACTGATTGCTCTGGGTCATCTTTGCTGGAAATAAGAAATAAATGCCGGTTTTCAGCAGCAAAGGTAATCGTGTGACCCTGGGATGCTGCAAATGGCCACAAATCCAGGCCGCTTACTAAGTGCCCAAAATGCAGTCGCATGACCAGGGAGGGCGGTTGTCAGAGCTCCAGAACCGAATTGTAAATCCCTGTCCTTAGTTTGAACGGTCACTATGTGACTGGTCGTAAGTCAAGGACTATCCATAAAGCTTTGTAAAGACAACTCTGCAAGAATCACACTAGGAAGAAAAGCTTCTAGGCAGATGCCGAACCAGTTGCCAGCCAGGGCAGAGCGTGGTTAGGAAGGCAGAGCCTCCAAAATCTGATCTCTGCTTAGCCAACCTTGCAGGGTGTTTGTTAGACTATAAAAGCAACATGAAGGACCTACAACACTGATCAAGATTAATCCAGTATTTTATGCTGGGCTACCTGGGGTGACACAAAAGGGATCTGTGTATAGTGTCCTGCCCATTGGAATATGATTCTGAGGTAGAGGTGGAACAGCTGACAGGAAGTGGGAGTGTCGCTCCCATGGCTGTGGAGGAAACTGGGGAAGGGCAGAGGCCAGCTGGTCATTCAGAGGAAGACCCAGGCCCACCCCCTCTTCATCCTAGGGCACACAGGGAGGAATGGAGAAGGGAGCAACGTAGGTTACGGGGAGAAAAAGGCCCTGATTCCCTTCATTAGCTGCAGCTGGGAAAACAGGATTTTAAAAGGGCGTTTGCACACAGCACTTTGCTGGAAGCAAAGCGTGAATTATCTTGGTTTGTCACGTCTTATCTGAGTTCTGGTGTCCTCCCAACTGTGTGTGTTTCATTATCTTTTGAGTTCTGCAATTCCTTATCCTGCCCTGTCTCATTAATTGCTGCAGCTGTGGTTTGTGTTGGTTTTTATTTATAATTTAGATGTACTTTGGGTTCGGACTGAATTTCTTCCCTTTAAAAACTGTTCTTGGGAGTTTTTTCTCCAACCAAGGATAACTGAACATTGGGGGCCAACTTGGAGGAATTAAAGGGATTTTATCTACTTTTGTGACTTCGTTGCTTTTGTGCCACGCTCCGGGTCATCACACAGCCTCCTGCTTCAATAAATCTCACTAGGGACCCAGACTTAAAAAAAAAAAAAATCACACTCTCCTCCATTTAAGTAGATTGCCAAGAAACTTGAGCTACCATGTGGGATCTTGAACTTCTGACAGAACAACCCATTTCCCCTCCTTCAGCTTTTTCCCCATGTAAATAGCAACAGCACTTATATAACGCTTTCCCAGTGCTTTCCAGCCCTCTCCAAGTGGTTTACAGAGTCAGCCTATTTCCCCCAACAATCTGGATCCTCATTTTACCCACCTCGGAAGAAGGGAAGGCTGAGTCAACCTTGAGCCTGGTGGGATTCGATCTGCCAAATTGCAGGCAGCCAGCAGTCAGCAGAAGGACCCTGCCGTACTGCACTGCACCACCAAGGGATGCAAATAGATGATTGATTGGGTGCCATTAAGTTGTTGACTCCCAGGAACCAGATTGACTGATTTTCTCCATCTCTCCCTAACCTGGTTTTTCAGGTTCTCCAGTTTTGTCCCCATGGCCACTGTAACTCAGTCCATCCTCCTGGTTGTTGCTGGTCCTTCTCTTTTCCTTCTACCTTTCCTAGCATCTGAACCTTCTGCGGAGAGCTGTGTCTTCCCATAATGTGTTCAAGGTAAAATAATTTAAGCCTGGTCATTGGTGCCTGGAGTGAGAACTTTGGATTGATTTGTTCTTTTGATCTATTTATTGGTTTTCTTGGCTGTCTGTGGTATTTTTTAGTGCAGTCGATAAAAATATAATAAAAAATCCTGATTTCAGATCATTTCCATTTCAGTTTCAGTTATACACACTCCAGTTATACATTTTAATCCCTGCCTCTTTCTCTTCTTACGTTAACAATTGTGCATGTTTTCTTAAGCTGTAATGCGATCATTGCAAAAATTAAGAGTTTTATGAACCAATGAAATTGGGTGCTTAAAAAGTTAAGATTAGGAAGTTTTGTTTCAAGCCCATCTTAAGCCACCAAAATTCCCTGGGCAATTTTGGGCCCTTCTCTCCCTCTCTTCGCAGGATTATTATTCTAGGAAAAAAATGGAAGGGCAGAATGCTAGAGATGCAGGTAGTCCTCCATTTACGACCAGAATTGAGGCCAGAATTGCAGTCATAAGTTGAAGCATCATGTGACTGGATTGAAAGTTACAATTGGCTTTTCTTATCACGGTCATTAAGTGAATGCACCAGTGTTAAGCAAATGGCAATTGTTCAGCGAATCCATTTTTTTCAAAGGTTTGGGGGGTTTTTTTGCTGGAAAACAGGAAATCACCCTGAGAAACCAGCAAAAAATATCCCAAGTCACAGATGTGATTGCAGAAGACAGAAAAAAGCCAAGCACCCAAAATGCAATCACTTGATTGCAGGGTGTGGTGAATGTGTGTGTCTGTGTGTGTGTACAAGGATGCTGTCCAATGCAGAAAATCAGGAGTCCAGGCAGTTGAAATGAAATATGTAGGTTTACTATACGCTAATTATTCTTACAAGAATCTGAACTACTAACAATCAAAGCAAATTGGTAGTAGAGAAGGGTCAAAAGAATTCAAGTTGGGCTGAACTTTGGTCTCTTGTGGGTGCGAAGGGATTCGAGACCTATGACATATTTGACCCCTCCCTCGGATTCAACCTGGTCACCTCTACATATGTATGGCCGTCGTAACTCCAAAAATGGATCACAAATAGCTCTGGAAAGGTCTGTCTTAACTTTAAACGGTTCTTAAGCGACCGGTTGTAAATCAAAGACTACCTGTACTACCTTGAGCTCCTTTATAGGGAAACGGGCCATCTCTGGACATCCCTTTAACACATAAAGTTGATCACACACTTTTTGGGGGATACCTGGATCTGCAGGTTGTTTTAGAATAGTTTTCCTTGTCTTCTATTGAGCTGCTTGCTTGCAGGCAAATCAAGACCTTTTTGTGTGTGTGTGCAACATGCGGTTAATATATGGACTTTGTTATCAGGTGTAGATTTCTGAAGCCACTGAAGGCTGACCTTTCATTCAGTCAGGGAATCTGGACTGAATGATGGCCAATTCTGAGGGCCCTTGAAGGCAACCGCTTGGCCCTCAGAACACGCCTGGTTTTCACTCAGAGGTGAGGAATTCTTTTGGAGACCAGACAGTAAAGCCTGTCGTATCTTGGCTACCCAAATGCTGATGAACACCAGACGACAGCAAAGACTCCAACGTTAAAAAGTTTCCTCATCCCTTGGTCTTTCCATTAAATTGCATGTGGACAATTTAGAGTTTGCAGGATGGATTCCAAAAAATTTTTTAAAAAAATAAAAAACAATGCCAAAAGATGCCATGACTAAAATGGCCTGTAAATATTTACAACTACAGGAAGATATGACCCCAGTCAGTCGGGCAAGTCCTAATTAGCGGGGAAGGTTCGTGTTCCTGAACTTGAGTCACAAAGAAGCGAGGAAAAAGCCCTTTCTTCTTCATTCTGGCAATCTTATAGCCCTTTTTCGTTCAGGAATAATTAGCAAGGGGAAATCAATGTTTGCCTTTTGCCCTCAATGGAAAGGAAGAGAGTAAAAGCAAGCACACAATGAGGAACCAGACATGGAAAGGAATGCCTTGGCACTAGCAAGCCACTGGCCTGGCCCTTTAAGATGCAAAAGGAAACCTTTGAATGAGCCCCTGGGTGCTAATTAACTAATCCAAGTTGCAGAGCTCAGCAAACGTGGAAGAAAATTGAGGGAGAGAGACCTTGTCCAAGCAATCTCTTCCCGCCTGCAAGGGATAAAATTTTGAGAAAAGGGAAGAGGATGTTCCTTGCACACAGATCATACATGAAGAGGTCAACTGGGCACATTATTTCTCATGTTGATTTCACAGGAATCTTCCCAGTCTGGCAGTTTGCACCTGCGAATTTCAGACCATCTGTCCATTGATTCAGGCATAATGGAGAAGAGCTGTAATTTGTCCCTATACAAAAAAAATAGGCAACCTACATACATTTCAGTGTAGAGTTCCTTTCTTGTAACAAAACAGGGCTATTTGTCACTTGGGTCCGCATTGGGTATTGAAGCTAATAATTAAAATTTTGGAATGATGAGTTTGATATGTGATGCTTCCTTTAAAAAAAATGCTAAACTAAGTGCATATATATCAAACTCATCATTCCAAAATTTTAATTATTAGCTTCAATACCCAATGCGGACCCAAGTTTCTTCCCCACATAGGTGGAATACAACAGTCTCTAAGCCGGATGGTAGGTTCATTTTACCATGGTTAGGCAAGCTACAAAAATGCCAGCAAACTACCAAAATGTCTAGGGAGATTCTCAGAAAAAGCGTATTTGGGACAAGCTACAAAAACTTAGGTTGAGCGAGACCAAGGCTGTATAATTGGGAAGTCTAGCCCAAAATCTTCCTCATCTTCATAAAATTTGCTACACCATACTAAGTCCAGTAAGAATGAGAAATTACTACACAATTTCTTCATTGAGCATAAAAAAGAAAATTCCTAACATTTCTTTAGCACGGAAACCATAGTTTCTCAACCGTGGTTACTTTTAGTATGCATGGACTTCTACTCCCAGAATTCCCCAGCCAGCATGCGTCTTAAAATGAGAAACGCTGCCCTATTATTTTGAGACTCTCAAAAAATAAAACCTTGGAAATAAGACTTTCTGAAACCCTCCAGATCCATCTTAATCAAGGGCCTTCAAACTTGGCAAGTTTAAGACTTGTGGACTTCAACCCCCAGAATTCCTGAGCTAACATGACTGGAGGAAGAATTATGGGAGTTGAAGCCCACAAGTCTTAAAGCCGTCAGGTTTGAATATCCCTGGTCTTAATGAATCAAATTCAGCTTGGTTTTCAAATTGAGCATCCATGTGTCAAAGTACTGGCCATTGATGAGAAATTCTGTTTCTGGGATTGATTTGATCAGCTTCTGTTTTAAATACAAAGTGAAACACTGTTTTATAAAAACGATATGACATATTTGGGGGATAGGGGTAGTAAAAAAGGCACATAGTTATAGACCGAAGGAAGAAGGCATCGTAAAGTATTCCAAAGTTCACTTACAGCTCAAACTTGATGTGACATTTATCGTGGCCAAAATGGGGAGATAGTTCTCGATTTACAAACATGTTAGTGACTGTTCAAAGTTACAGCACCCCTGAAAAAAGTGACTTATGGCTGATTTCTCACACTTATGACTATTGCAGCATCCCCATGGTCCTGTGATCAAAATCCAGATACTTGGCAGCTGACTCATATTTATGACGGCTGCAGTGTCCCGGGGTCATGTGATCGCCATGGGTCATTTCCCAGCCAACATCAACGGGGGGGGGGGAGCCAGATTCGCTTAACAATGGCATGATTCCTTTTAACATCTGCAATGATTCATTAACAACGGTGGCAAACAAGGTGGCAAAATGGGGCAAAACTCACTCAACCCCCTTGCCTTCTTTAAGCAACAGAAATTTTGTGCTCGATTGTGGCCGTAAAGGCGAGGGCTGCCTTGTAATGCGTTTCACTTAATAGCAAGGTGAGACCAGAATCCAATCTGAATTGGAAAACAATGCAGAGAACTCATCCAGACCCTGAAAGAGAAAAATAAATAAATCAGGAAGAACAAGTTTTTAACTTCCTGCCTTCAGTTCATGGGTATAAGTGCCACCTTCCAAACTGGTTACTTGCCAAAGAAAAGAAAACTGAACAGCCATCATCGTACTCCTTTTTGACGGGAACCCAATCTCTTTAATTAGAAGCAGTGACAGAGGTCAGCACTCGAGTCACCGAAATGACCTTTTTTGTGTGTGTTATTGCTGATTGTACAATAGCCTTGTGTGGAATCAAGAAGGCAGGACCCAAATCAGATAATCAAGTCCCACTTCAGAGCGGTTGATTATGTAAACAGTCATGTACTGCAGGGCATCCCATAAAAACAAACAAAATGGCGCCACTCCTCTAAACAAGATATAAAAGGTAAAAATTTCCCCTCACACGTGTGTGCTAGTCATTGTTTCCGGCTCTAGGGGGCGCTGCTCATCTCCGTTACAACGCCGAAGAGCCACCACTGTCCGAAGACGTCTCAGTCGGGGGTGGGATTCAATTTTTTTTAATACCGGTTCTGTGGGCGTGGCTTGGTGGGCGTGGCCATGTGACTGGGTGGGCGTGGCTTTTTTTTTTTTTGCAGGTATCCCCCGCACCCATTTTTGGGGCCTTCTGGACCTCAGAGGAGCCTCTAGAGGGGGTGTTTTTGCTCCTTTAAGGCACCTCTGAGGCTCAGGGAGGCAAAAAATGGAGAGGAGGGTCTGAGCCCTTTTTTGCCTTCCTGGGCCTCAGCAAGGGGAATCCCGGCAGAGCTGATCATCTGTACAGCGGATTGTCGGGAGGGGGAAAAAAAATACCTTAGGCGAATGTCAGGTGGGTGGGTTGAGCGAGCATCTGGAGGGAGGACCAGCGGGTCGGGCGCATAGCCAGCCAGAGCTTACTACTGGTTTGGCGACCTACACCAAATCCTTGCTACCGGTTCGCTCGAACTGGTGTGAACCGGCTGAATACCATCACTGGTCTCCGTGCTCATGTGGCCAGCACAACTAAACGCCAAAGGATGCATGGAATGCTACATTACCTTCCCACCAAAGGGGTCCCTCTTTTCCTACTTGCATTTTTACAATGGTTTCGAACGGCGAGGTTAGCAGAAGCTGGGGCAAGGAACGGGAGCTCACTCCGTGACACGGCGCTAGGGATTCGAACCGCCGAAATGCCGACCCTTCTGATCGACAAGCTCAGCGCCTTAGCCACCGAGCCACCACGTCCCTAAACAATAAACAAGATATATTTATACATTTAAGAAAAAGAAGGGGGTTGGGGTGTGGGGAAAAAGCAGGCTTACATTTAGGGCGTGTTAAATTTGTTCCACTTTTCAATTTCCAAACGTTGGAGGATGCTCAAAAGTTGTGACATGCCTTGGGGATTGCAAAGGTATTTTGGTTACTTTAATCTAATCTAGATGTGCTTGGTAAAAGTCACTGCATAACTTTTGAACATTTTGCTTGTTTTGAACATTTCATGTGTAATCATCTGGGGTCATTTCCTACCCTTCCTATTTCTCAATTAGACGGCCGTTGCACATCTCGCAAACTCTTTTGGTACCTTGAGAAAGGGAGGGGAGGGTCATTTATGGATCGTACCCAGTGGTGGGATGCTGCCGGTTTGCACCGGTTCTCCCAAACGGGTAGCACCAGTGAGCAGTTCGCCCCGCCCTTCCCTGTGTTTTATTTCCTTGTTTATGAGCTCAGCTGATTCGAGTGGCAGACGGGATTGCTGCACCTCAGCTGTTTTACTCACCATCGCTGAAGACAAGGTCAATTTTTGAAGCTTAAAATCGGTGGTTGATGAACGCTGCACACATGAAGCACGCTCTCATAGAACCAGTAGTATAAAAAGGGTGAATCCCATCACGGATCCTACCCCTTGTTGCGGTTCGCCGGCAGCAGGTGCGGACAGCTGAGGTCTCTGACAGCAAGGACTTGGATGAGGGTCCTGCGTGTGATGCAGGGATGGGACCAGGACTATCGGAGAGTGGGGTGCTGCCTGCAGAGCTTGGAGACTCTAGCAGCAGTGATGCAGAAGACCCCGTGGAACCTGTGCTCAGTGCATGTATGCGCAGGGCTGCTTGAAGGAAAGAGCAGCTGAAGCAGCACAGGCAACTCGGAAGTAAGGCTGGAAAGTGATGGCCCCTCCCATAAGGGATAAAAGCCAGCCTTCGGGGTTGACTTCTTTGCAGGAAGCAAAGAAGTTCTTTCTACTCATGAAACCCTGCTTACTCCAGTTTGGTTTTTTTGAAACTTCTGGCTTTGGATATTTATCTGCCATTAGTCTTTTGTTCTCGGCAGCCTTTCACAACCTTGAAAGGGCTTGCTCTTATCTGGGACAATTCATTCTGAATGACTCTTGGCTGTGAATGCACACAATTCACAACGCCGCATCAAAAAGGTTTGCTTTTATACATACTTTGTGTTTGTTTGATCTGAACAAGGCTTGGGTCAGAACACCCCTTCGCCCACCCTCTGGCCCTAAGAGTGCAACCTGCGGACATGCTTCAGAAGGTTGGACTTGTGATTGAACGACTTGGGGCAGTGGTTGCAGCTGAAGGCGGGGTACTTTTGATGGGTGCGCTGGTGCTGCAGGAAGGTGAAACGGTGCGTGAAGGTTTTGGGATACCGGTCTCAGCGGTGGGGACGCTCGCCTGTGTGGACCCGCTCGTGTTGTTTGACCGAGGCTTCCCACTTAAAGCGCTGGCTGCAGTGGGAGCAGGCGAAGGACTTCTCCTGGGTGTGGATCCGCAGGTGTTTCACCAGGCAGGAAGTACGCTTAAAGCGCTTGGGGCACAAGTGGCAGGGGGAGGGGGCCTCGTCCGAATGCACCTTGCCGTGCTTGTCCAGGTCGGCCTGCAGCTTGAAGCATTTCCCGCAGATCCGGCAGCGGAAGGGCCGCCTGGCCGAGGGCACCAGGCGGTGCTTAATGAGGTCGGCGCAACGGGTGAAGGTCTTCTCGCAACGCTGGCACTAGTAGGGCCGTTCGCCCGTGTGGATGTGCTGGTGCTCCCAGAAATTGAACTGGTGTTTGATGTCCTTCCTGCAGATGTCACAATTGTAGAGCTCCAGGTCAAGGACAACCAGTTGAGGACGTTTCTTCTCTGGCTTCCAAATGGCTTTCTTCCTCCTTTTCCGCAACCGGGTTTTGGGAGGGCTCCTCCGGGGGGGCCATGAATGGTCTGAAGAAGCGGAACAAAAGGCCACAGCCAGGAGTGAGCTTCAAAAACTTTAGCAAAGGGTTCTCTGCCCGGTTGCTGAGGGGGTGTCGCCATGGTGGGCGTGGCCTAGTCAGCCTCCTGCATCACAGCTGAGGGGGATGTGTTTGACCTCCCGGGCTCCTGTGGTTTTCCTCAAGCCTCCAGGAGGGCAAAAACAGCCTCCACAGGCTCCGGAGGCTCTTTGGAAGCTTTGGCTTTCCCAAACTTCCACCCAACTCGAGCCTCTGCACACACCCTGCACTTCCCTGCATCCGAAACGGACCGCGTGAGGACTCCTGGGAGGGGAGGGGCAGGGAGAGGGGTGGGCAACCAGCCAGGAGAGGGATTTGGGGGGGGTCTCCGAACTGCACAGAATCTTAACTAGGGGCTCTCCCGAACCCCTGCAAACCCCTAGCAGCCCAGCCCTGGTCACAGCACCCCGTGAGCCTTTTTTTTTTTTTTTTTCTTACAACCTTTTTAGATTTCTTGCAACCAAAATCTTTTGTGGACTGGATTCACATTATCAGGAGCACACTCAGCAAAAGCCGTGGGGGGGTATTCTACCGGTTTGGCTCAGTTCTGCCGAGCCGGTGGCAACGACGAGCAGCAGAGAACAAACCTGTTCTCTCCACCGCTCTGCTGTTGGGCCCACCTGCCTGCCCAGGCTCCCATACTCACCTTTATCCGTTGAATTTGAGGCGCAGTGCTTTGTGCAGCACAGAAGAGTGCCGTGCGGCAGCTGCTGAAGGGACCGGGATCATGCAGGCTTGCAGGAGGTGAGTTCGAACGCCTCTGCGCCTGCGCAGAGTGTGTACACCAAGCCACACCCACCAAACCGGGGGTAAAAATATTTGAATCCCACCACTGACCAAAAGTGAGACTGAGCAAATAGGGGTAATCTTTGACTTACGACCATTCATTTAATGACTGCCCGAAGTTACAACAGCACTGAAAAAAGTAACTTTTGACTGCTTTTTTTTTTTTTTTTTTTGCAACATCTCCATGATCAAGTAATCGAAATCCAGAGGCTTGGCAACTGGCATGTACTTATGACGGTTGCAGTGTCCCGGGGTCACGTGATCCCTTTTTGCAACCTTCTGGCAAGCAAAGTCAACGGGGGAAGCCAGATTCGCTTCACAACCGTGCGACTTACTCAACAACTGCAGCGCTTCACTTAACAGCTGTGGGAAGAAGGATCGTAAAACAGAGCAAAACTCATTCAAGTGTCCTGCTTAGCAATAGAAATTTTGGGCTCAATTGCAGTTGTAAGTTGAGGACTACCTGTAAAGGTGTAGCTGGAAGGGGAAACTCACAGGTGGCAAACAGCTTGCCTTTGTATGACACGATAAACCTAAGAGGACAGAATACAATTCAGCTAACATCTGTATATCAGAAAAAATAATTAGAATAGAATAGAATGGAATGGAATGGGATAGAGTAGAGTAGAGTAGAGTAGAATAGAAAATATGGAATGGAATGGAATGGAATAAAGTAGAGTAGAGTAGAGTGGAGTGGAGTGGAGTGGAGTGGAGTGGAGTGGAGTGGAGTGGAGTGGAGTGGAGTGGAGTGGAGTAGAGTAGAGTAGAGTAGAGAAGAGTAGAGTAGAGTAGAGTAGAATAGAAAATATGGAATGGAATGGAATAAAGTAGAGTAGAATGGAAGGGAGTAGAGTAGAGTAGAGTAGAGTAGAGTAGAGTAGAGTAGAGTAGAGTAGAGTAGAGTAGAGTAGAGTAGAAAATATGGAATGGAATGGAATGGAATGGAATAAAGTAGAATAGAATGGAATGGAGTGGAGTGGAGTGGAGTGGAGTGGAGTAGAGTAGAGTAGAGTAGAGTAGAGTAGAGTAGAGTAGAGTAGAGTAGAAAATATGGAATGGAATGGAATGGAATAAAGTAGAATAGAATGGAATGGAGTGGAGTGGAGTGGAGTGGAGTGGAGTGGAGTGGAGTAGAGTAGAGTAGAGTAGAGTAGAGTAGAGTAGAGTAGAGTAGAGTAGAGAGTAGAGTAGAGTAGAGTGGAGTAGTATGGAATGGAATGGAGTGGAGTAGAGTAGAATAGAATCGAACAGAATAGGATAGAATGGAGTGGAGTGGAGTAGAGTAGAGTAGAGTAGAGTAGAGTAGAGTAGAGTAGAGTAGAGTAGAGTAGAGTAGAGTAGAGTAGAATAGAAAATATGGAATGGAATGGAATGGAATAAAGTAGAGTAGGAATAGAATAGAGTTGGAAGGGACCTTGGAGATCTTCTAGACCAACCCCCTGCTTAGGCAGGAAACCCTACACCACTTCGGACAAATGGTTATCCAACATCTTTTTAAAAACTACCAGTGTTGCAGCATTCACAACTTCTGGAGGCAAGTCGTTCCCCTGGTTAATTATTCACATTGTCTCCTTAGTTCCAGGTTGCTTCTCTCCTTGATAGGTTTCCATCCTTATTGCTTCTTGTCCTGCCTTCAGGGGCTTTGGAGAAGAGCTTGACTCCCTCTTCTTTGGGGCAGCCCCTGAGGGTTTTTTTTTTTTTTAATAAATTTTATTAATTTTACAAAAACAATACACAAATAATCCAGGCATAACAACTTGAAAAATCTTTTCTAAAAGAAAAAAAAATAATTAAAGAGAAAAGCCAATAGAACATACAAAATAATTCCAAATTGTAATACCAATATTTACGATATCTATTTAACTTCATGTCTTATCCCGACTTCTCCTTTTCATTCTAGTTATCCAAATTATATTTCTTGCTTATTAAAATTTTATTGCCTTTCATAAACATACAAAACACAGAACATAGAAAAACAAACAAACCTAAAACATCTTTTCTGAAGGCTGTCTGATCCCGGGTTGAAACTCTTCTCACAGACACAAATTCAAACATCATATTCACTTTATATATCCTTCCATATCTTATTATCATTTTCAATATCATTCTTTGTCTGTTCTATTTCCAGCTATCCATTCATCTTTTTTCTTTTACTATACTTCTCCTATACACTAATTGGAGTGACGTCTTTAACTCATTGCCCTAACTTAAAAGTACTTCATATAACACTTAATTTATCTTGGGATTCTGTTTAGTACATTCTAAAATTACACAATAAATTTTATAAAGAAGGTAAAAACCCAGCAATAACTAAATAAAATCCTATATAAGCACTATCCATATCATTAAAAAAAAAACTAATCGTATCTATTAATACTCATTTATATCTTAAGCATTTTACTCTAAATACATATATAAAGACCCAATCTTATGTACCTTCCAGAATCCCTTTTTTTTTCCAATTAGATTCACCCATTGTCTCTAAATAAACTTTTTTTCTTTAAATCTTGCTTCCCACCATTGAGGCTTCTCCTCCCCCCCTTTCTCTCTTGCTTATTCTTCTCCTTGCCCTTTTTACCCCTTTGTCTCTCCTCCTCCCTTTTCTTACTCGCTTTCTGTTGTTTTCTAACCTTGCATCCACCTTTCCTCTCATTTTTCTCTTTTTTGGTTGTTTTTTCAAACCTTAAAATCCCCTTTTTCTTATCCTCTTTCTCCTCCTCCCCAGAAAAAACCCATTGTTCATCAAAGATGGCTTCTTCTTCCTCTTCTTTGTCCCAGTCATTCTGCTGCGTAGTCAACTTTTCATAAGTGCATAACGCCATTTCTAAAAATTGAAATAAAGTGCCCAAAGTATCTTTTCCATCTTGTTCTTCCTTTTTATATTTTTGATATTCAGTTTTTAATTCATCCATAAGCGATGCCATCATAAAAAGAGAAACTTTTCCCAAAACAACCACCCAAGTATTTTTAATCAAGAATAATTCAAAAAAGATTCCAAAAGTTAATACTTTTTTTTCCTTCTTCTACTTCTCTTTCTGGGGTTACTGTTTAATCAAAGAGGTCCAATTACCATATATCTTTCTTTAGAATTCTAGGCAATCTCCTCCTTTTTCAATTTCTGCTCCAATTTTTTTCCTCTCCCTTTCCCCTTACAACAACAATTTTTAAATGATCAGAAATCCATACCTCCAATAAGGGTTTTCTGATTTCTTAAATTATTAAGTCCAATGTCCAAAGAGTCCTTTGTCCCTTGGCTTTAACTTTCAAAATAATTCACCTTCAGTGCCCAAATAAATTTCAAATCTTCATCTGCTGTTTCTATGGGGTGGGAGAGTAAAGAAAAAAAAAAGTTTCCCTTTAACAGCTTTCTCCGCCGCTTTCCGATCTTCTTAGGGATACAATGTATCCTCCAGCAATTCAAACAATTCAGTTCCAGAGAGTTTGAGAGATGTTGATTGACCCGGCTCAGCCAGCACTTTCACTTTTCCTGCTTCCTCCAGCACAATCTTACCCGGTTGCAGGCTTCTTCGTGGTGGCCATTACTGACTGCCGCTCCACCACCTTAGGAAAAAGGGGTTTTTCCGGACGAGGAGGGGGTCTACGACACCCCCAACCCCCTGTCCGGCTCCCCTCTCTCTTCGGCTGCCTCTACAGGGCAGCCATATCCCCCGGATCCATTTGGATCGGGGGCACCTCGGCGGCAAGCGCAGCAGGAATCGCGAACGGTCGCGAATTCCTGCTGCCACTGAAGCCACGCGGAACTGGAACCCGGGGCAGCCCCTGAGGTATTGAAACACTGCTATCATATCTCCTCTCATCCTTCTTTTCATTCTGCTACACAAATAATTCCCTCAACACGGTTCAACTCTTTATAAAGTCTATATTACTGTTACTGTTAATCTTCTCATCACTTCTTATCACCCATCCCCTCCCCACTTGTGACTGTAACTTTGTCGCTTGTATTCTTACGATCTATATTGACTGTTTCCTAGTGTGATTTGATTGCTTATTGCACCCTATGACTATCATTAAATGATGATTCTTGACTCTTGATGAATTTATTTTTTCTTTTTATCTACACTGAGAGCATTTGCACCAAGACAAATCCCTTGTGTGTCCAATCACACTTGGCCAATAAAGAATTCTACTATTACCTCTTAACAACTAATTAACAAATAATTCAGTGTGCCTTTCCTCAGCAGCATCATTCAGATTAACAGATTAAGAGTTGGAAGGGACCTTGTAGGTCATCTAGTCCAACTCCCCGCCCAAGCAGGAGACCCTACACCATTTCTGACAAATGGCAGTCCAATCTTTTCTTGAAAGCCTCCAGGGATAAAGCTCTCGCAACTTCCGAAGGCAACTTCTGTTCCATATGGGTTGATTATTCTGTCAGAAAATGTCTTCTGATTTCTAGGTTGAATCTCTCCTTGATCAGTTTCCATCCATTATTATACATGCCTGGCCTACAGGCAGTTCCCACAACTATTTGTTTAAACAACCATTCAAAGTTACAGTGGCCCTGAATAAAGTTGACTTACAACGATCATTTGAGGACTACCTGTACATTGATCCCAAACCTTTTTCATCTGCTCAACAGGTGTGGAAAAAAGAAAGTAGAAGAAGCATGGCCAAATTAGATGCCCAAAGTTTAGTCAATTATTTTTTTTAAGGAGACTATTTGTATCCTGAAGGTTTTTAATCTGATGTTTGCCAAACTGCCTCCTTTCCCTTCTTGCCTTCTTGATACAGTACAGTACTTTCCAAAAAAAAAAAAACCCTCTTGAATATAGGTAGTCCTCAACTTACGGCCACAATTGAGCCCAAAATTTATGTTACTAAGTAAGACATTTGTGAAGTGAGTTTGACCCCATTTTATGATCTTTCTTACCACGCATTGTTAAGTGAATCACTGCAGTTGTTAAGTTAGTAACATGGTTGTTAAATTAATCTGGCTTCCCCAGATTATCAGAAGGTTACAAAAGGTAACCCACATCACCCTGGCACACTGCAACCATCATAACTGTGAATCAGTTGCCAAAGTACCTGAATTTTCATCACGTGACCATGGGGAGGCTGCAATGGTTGTAAGTGTGAAAAACAGCTGTACGTCACTTTTTTCAGTGCTGTTGTGACTTTGAATGATCACCAAACTGTTGTAAGTGGAGGACTAAATCTTGGGTAAGCCAAAGGACTCTGGAAACTGCCTGGGAAGGATCTTTCTAAGTCCCCTTTTTCCACCCACACACGCACTAGGTCTATACCCGTGCTTTGCTATGAAACTATGTGGTTGGGCTTAGTTTTTGGGGAGGAAAATAAGGGGGGGGGGGGAATTCTGCCTACTAGCATCCATTGATATTCATCTGGCTAGCATCCTGTCAGAAACCAGAGAAAAGAGTGCCAAGAGACTCAAGCCAGCCCTTCCCCCTTTAAGAAAACCAAGAAGCATCAGCTGAAAGGAAAACTCAGGAGCAGCCCTGCTTACAGAGCTGACAACAGAAACACTTAAGTAGAGCCATTAAGATAAGAGCTCCCTTTTTTCTGCCCCCTGACAGAATTAACCCCCCAGAAGGCTGTTCAGTTTTGACATAATGGCCTCTTTGACCCACCGCTACTAAAGGCTAGCCTCTTATGGGAACCTAATTTCATATTTATTTATTACTAGCTCGATACCGGTGCTTTGCTATGAAATTATGTGGTGGGGCTTAGTTTTTAAGGAGGAAAATAAGGGGGGGGGGGAAATGTGCCTCTGCCTACCAGCATCCATCAGTATTCATCTGGCTAGCGTCCTATCAGTGTGTGAGAGAATTGAGGGCTGTTTGGAAATTGAAACAGTATTTGCTGTGTGAGCAAGGAGACAGCAAGGAGCCTGGGTGTGGCTTAGCTCAACTGTTCTGTACTAAAGCTGCTTGGTGCTCTGAAACTGAAACTCCTCTCCTCTGCTTGTGTTCTGCATTTGGAAAAGATTTCTTTTCAGGTGATGAGGGGGAGTAGAACTCCTTAGCATCAGAGCCTGTTAATAATAATATAGGAAATACTAATGCTCTGATGATGGTCATTTTGAAAAATCCTTTCTTAGTGAGCACCTAGAAGCCAAGAGGAACATATGTGCCAAATTTCAAGTTTGTAGGCTTTGCAGTTCTCGAGATTTTGTGATGATGCATGAGGGTATTTTACTTTTATATATATAAAATAATGATGATGATGATGATGATGATGATGTTTTTTTCTTGCCGCCCATCTAGTTACAAGGTGAGATGGGAGGCAAAAGACTCTCCCAAAGAGCTCCCCTGACCATTTCTTCCGGGAGGGAGAAGACCGTTGCAGCGCAAGCCGCCACCCCAGCAACCTCACCTACTTTCCGGTATCCAGGAGCACCAGACACCGTTCTCCCGCGCTTCGAGACGGCCGCGTCTCAACTCTCGCGAGACGTCCTTCGCAAAGGCAAGCCGACACGGGAAGAGGGTTAAACATAGAGACGGCGAAGCTACATGGGGAAACGTCGCGTTAGATTTTTTTCCGATGAAATTTCCGGGATTAGAGACGATAAAAACAGAGCCTAGAGAGGCTTGATTTCGGAAACGTTTGAGCACTTCCGGCAAAGACGGAAACAGGATGCTGTCTCCTTGCCTAAGGGCATGAAGGGCCACTCTACTTCTTATCTCTATGGCTGAAACGCTTGGTACGCTTTCAGAATGAGCTGCGTTCCCGCCTCACTTTTAGGTGAAGAATGGCAGTAAGTTTAGAACGCGCCCTTCTTTCCTCCCGTTGAAAATTTTGCTGCCTTTGAAGCTATCCACCAGACAAATCCTTGTCTCGGCGCACATTCATGGCCTCTTACCAGTCTCATGGTTGGCTACCCCGAAAAAACTATAGATGGCGCTCCCGGAGAGGGAGGGAGCGTCGAAAGAGGGAACCCTTACTTAAGATGGCGGTCGAACGGACCTCAGTGGAGATGGCAGCCCGCGAGAAACAGTGCCCTCAATCAAAATGGCGGCCAATGAAAAGAGACGCTCATCCCCTGCGGGTACGGCAGCGGCGGCGGCCGGGACCGGTCAGGGCCGGTCGGCCTTGTCAACGAACGGCGTCGCCGAGGGCGAGGCGGAGTTCCTCCTGCAGTCCGGCGTGACCGACATGGTGCGAGAGGCTCTCCTAAAAGTGCTCGAAGCCCGGCCGGAGAAGCCCGTCGATTTCCTAGCCGGCTATTTCGAGGAGCTGATGCAGAGTAGCCCGGAGGCGGCGACGGAGGCCTTGTCGGACGGCGGAGACCCCCAGCGGCAGCTGCGTCTCGATCGGGCCTTGTGGTATCTGGGCCTGGCTCACCATTCCCACAGGTGGGGGCGAAGAATTCCGCTTGCGAGGGAGAGAACTCCGATCCCCACAATGCAACGGGTCTACCCACGGGCGATTCTAAGGGAGTCCGCCCGCGAGGCTTATTGGGAAATGTAGTTTTTCTCTAAAGCGGCCCAGTATGGAGGTGTGGGGGACACAGCAAGGAAATGGAAGTAATGGATTGTTCTGGGCCGAATCAAGAACTTTGCATTTTAATTGACGGTTTGGGCTAACATGGGGGCCCCGAGGGCTCTTCTGGAGCCTGGTAGACAAAAACCCTCGGATGCTGTAGCCAATTTAAATCCTCCATCAGACTAGCCACTCTACTATCAGCTTCATTTTCACAAAAAGCTGGTGCCTTGAATAAAATTTGTTACTCAGAAAAGATGCTACCAGACCCCTCCTGATTATTACTATTTTTGCTACCAGCTCTCTCCTTTAATAGGCATAATGATTCACCCATTTCACAATTATAGTGCATTCATTATAAAACATAATTCATACTGATTAAAACTTTAAAATAAAGTACAGTGTAATGCACGATTAATCATAAGAATTGCAGTATAAATTATTACGTCTTAGTAAATGGGGAAACAGGAAGCATAGTCAGTGACTAAGTATTTTACTTCAATATTCCCTATGCTAAATATTTTGAGTATAAAGAGGGGAAATATTACATCTATCACTGAAGACTTAGATGGTTTTCAAGTTGAGACTAAAATTCTTTAAAAAGCGTGAGGAAAAGAGGAGAAAGAAGAGAGAACTTGTGTATTAATAAAGGAAAAATACAGAGTAAAATATCTTGCTTTTGCATCTTATAGGAAAAGCTAAAGATTAGAGTTGGAAGAAATTCAATAGGTTGTGTTAGCCATCATCCAGAAATATTCCCCTTTATTCTCACCATTTTTATAAACACCAGTATCCCTCAATGAAATACAGTATTTCATGAACCATGGCCAGAGAAGATCTGTGAATAATATTAATTTTCATTGATAGTCCTCTCTCCAGATGAAATAATTACTAATTTCTTTAATTCTGTTTTTTACTTGAGTTACTTTTAGCCAAAGCCCAAGTCACAAATATGTCTACTCCAAGCATATTTTTCTTGCCAAAAAGCAAGTGTGATGTGTTTTCCCAGGGCAGCCTCCCATTTATATGAGTAACAACTAACATAATTCTACCATATCTCAATGTATGAATAAAACAACATGTATGTTAGCTGTCTCAAAGTAAGCATAAGCTTTATTGGCAAGTCTCTGGGGTGTGTATACACACACACACAGGTAGTCCTCAACTTAACAAGCACAGTTGGGACCAGAATTTCCACTGCTAAGTACAGCAGTTGTTAAGGGAGTTGTGTCTGATATTATGACCTTTTTGCAGTGGTTGTTAAGTGAATCCAATTGTTAAGAGAATCATACGATAGTTAAGCAAATGTGGCTTTTCCCATTAAATTTGCTTGTCGAAAGTCAAATGAGAGGATTGCAAATGGTGCTGTCTCGAGTGCATACTAGTTCCCCAAATTTTGATCACATGATTGTGAGGAAGCTGCAATGGTTTTACATGCGAGGACTGGCTGTAAGTCACTTTTTTCAGTGCTGTGGTAACTTTGAATGATCACTAAATGAATGGTTGCAAGTCAAGGACTACCTATATGACATTTCCTAGGTCGAAATATAGGAATATTTTGCCAATGCTTAATCCTAATAATGGTGGTTGTTTGAAATTGATAAGAATCATTGACACCTAAAAAAGCTCAGCAAAGCTAATGCCATTTTCTAAAATTAAAAGAAAACTAAAATTAAGTTCACAATTTCTTGCTTTCCCAGTTAAAATTAAATTGACCTGCATTAATACAATAATATGGTGGGAGAAAAGTAATAACAATTATACAACTATAAATAATTATACAACTTCAAATGTTTTCATCAATAGTTTCCAACCATTTCAAACTCAAAAACACCTCAATTTGAATCAGCAATATCTCTTATTGGGTACAGAATGGCTATCTGGAATATTATGGAAATTTTCTTCCAAAACACTGAAAACAGTTATGCATCGGACACACTTTCAAATATCCCAAACCCTTTTTTTACTTTTGAATTAGAAATGGCTGACACAAAAAACAGTTAACATACCCCCAAGTAAGTTCTTTAATTCTGTTTTTCTGTTACTTTTCCTAATAAGTTTTCTTTTTTTTACTTCAATGAAGACCCAATATGGAGCATTGATCAATTCAGTCTGTCATTTCTCAAAGTAATACAATACTTCTTGATCCAGCTTTAACGTGAATCAGGTCACGGGTGTCAAACTCATGTCATCACATGACTTTTCTTCCACTTTGTTAAACTGGACTTGGGCATGGCCCGCAGTCTGCGAGTTTGACAACCCTGATCTAGGCTCTGTTTCAGGGTGGGCATCATGGATCACCGGTTAAAGATGCTGGGCTTATCCCTTGTAAAGCTGACAGCTGAGGTTCAAGACCCAAGTGCCATGCAATTGCACCAGCTTCTGCCCACCTAGCAATTTGAAAGCATGCAAATGTGAGTAGATAAATAGGTACCACTTTGGTGGGAAAGGTAACCATGTTCCATGCACCTCGGCATCTACAGGCGTGTACTCAACTTGCAACAGTTCATTTAGTGACCGTTCAAAGTTGTTGCACTGAAGAAAGTGACTTATGACTGTTTTTCACACTTACAACCTTCACAGCATCCCCATGGCCACATGATTGAAACTCAGACCCTTGGCAACTGACTCCTATTTATGAGAGTCGCAGTGTCCCAAAATCATGTGATCCCCTTTTGCGACCTTCTGGCAAGGAAAGTCAATGGGGAAGGCAGATTCACTTAACAAACTATGTTACTAATTTTAACAAATGCAACAATTCACTTAACAACTGGCATAAAAGCTGCAAAATAGGACAAACTCACATAACAAAGGGTTCACTTAGCAACCTCAATTTTGGGCTCAATTGTGGTCATAATTTGAGAACTACCTGTAATGATGTTGGCCACATAACCACGGAAAATGTCTTCAGACAACACTGGCTCCTTCAGTTAAGAAATGGAGACAAGCACTGTCCCCTAGAGCCAGAAATGACTGGACAGGGGAAAACTTTACCTTTACTAAATACAATTCCTTAATCAGTTTGTTCCAATGGTTAAAACACCAGGTTAGAAAGTGGGAAACTCAGTTCTAGTCCCGCCTTAGCCATGAAAGCTGGCTGGGTGACTTTGGGCCAATCACTAGGAGACGGAGAGTTCTAGTCCCGCCTTAGCCATGAAAGCTGGCTGGGTGACTTTGGGCCAATCACTAGGAGACGGAGAGTTCTAGTCCCGCCTTAGCCCTGAAAGCTGGCTGGGTGTCTTTGGGCCAATCACTAGGAGACGGAGAGTTCTAGTCCCGCCTTAGCCATGAAAGTCAGCTGAGTGCCTTCACTTTCAGCCCAACCCACCTCACAAGGTTGTTGTGGGGAAAATAGGAGGGGGAAGATATGCTGGAAATATTCATCACCTTGAGTTATTTGTAAAAGTGCAGTGCAAATAAATAAGTTAGTGGTGTGTGTGAGAGAGATATTTTGGACACGATGGGCTGCTGACAGGAAGGCACTTGGAACTGTGAGATGGCTCCAAACCGGTAGGTAGGTAGGCAGGCAGGTAAGAAGAGAGAGAGAAAAAGAAAGAAAAAGAAAGAAAGAAAGAAAGAAAGAAAGAAAGAAAGAAAGAAAGAAAGAAAGAAAGAAAGAAAGAAAGAAAGAAAGAAAGAAAGATCTCTCTGTCTTTCTGTCTCTATCTTTCATTTTGGAGCCATCTCACAGTTCCAAGTGCCTTCCAAAACCACAGCAGCCCATCGTGTCCAAAACCATACACATACACAATCTGAAGAGGATCAGATTGGGCTTTTAGGGCTTTGCTGCTCCCAGGGCTTCGAGACCATCCCTTAATATTGTTAATCCCTCCCCCTTCCATTAGGACGGCCTTTAACAACAACATCCACTCCGCTTATGACATTCTCAATGCTGGGGCCAAGGGCAAGAAACCCGGTGTGGACGGGAAGACCTACAGCGAGCTCCTGCGGCTGCTGTGCCAAGAGAGGGCCGCCTCCGACGAGACCCTGCAGCCCCTCCTGCAGAAGGTCTCATGCCGAGACCACGAAGCGGTGCCCTTCGACATCTTCCGCTACGGCCTCCTCACCTGCCTGATCCTCCTGGAGTTCCTGGCCAAGGCTGACAGTCTCTACGACGTTCTCGATGACGGCTCGGATGCCGCCGACAAAAGGGTCTGCACGGCCGTCTTGGGTACCTTGGAAGACGCCCTCCACATAACCGATGCCTCTCCTCCCATCCGGTGCTTGGAAGCCGGATCCAAGCTCAGGCCAGACTGCTTGGCGATGGCGATGGACCGGGCGCTGTTGGAGAAGAAAGCCAGCGCGGCCATGAAGAAGGACAAGTTCCTCAAGAGGGCTGCGTCCATCTTTGTTACAAAAGTGAAGTCCATTCACTAAACAGGGCAGGGAGCAGCATGGTTCTTCTCTCTGGCTTTCCCAAGTGGCAGAAAATCTATGATGCTACAGGGTGCAAATGGACACGGACAAAGGGGGAATCCCCCAGAATCGGTTTGCTTAGAGTTTGCCCCTCTTAAGGCAGGGGTGGCGAATTATGGCTCCTTTAGGACCCGTGGACTTCAACTCCCAGAATTCCAGAGCCAGCAAAGCTTTGCTGGCTGAGGAATTCTGGGAGTTGAAGTTCACAAGTCTTAAAGTTGCCAAGATTGCAGACCCCTGGACTAGAAGATCTTCAGGGTCCCTTCCAATTGTTATCCTCTTTTAAGTTCTAGCCAAAGCAGCGCACGGTCTATTTAACCATCTCCAAGCCATCCACTCTTCCTCCAAACCTCCAGGCAACTCCTCAAGTGGCTCTATCCCATTTTGAAGCTGGCTTGGCATGTTTCTGACTGCGACTTAAGAGCCTGGTTACAACATCAAAAAGTCCCTAAATAATAATTTGAGGAACTGGCCCTTTACAAGCTGACAGGATCTGCATGTTCCAGGCTCTTTCTATTAAATAATATCATTTTTCAGGACCCCGGAAGTGTGTCTTTTCTGTCATGGTCCCTTGGATGAGGTTATCCCTGAGATCCATCCGTACGATTTTCCAGAAAATGTAATTTTTTTTCTTCTCCCACGCCATGGGCTAGAAGTGACTGGAGCAGCCCCTGGAGGTTATTGGTATATATTCTTGCCCTTTTTTTCTAGTGTACGGGGTTTTTGTTTTAGAAATCATTCCTATGTATATATTTTTTTTTAAATTCTGTTTGTTGCATGGGAGTCACCCAGAATCATTCTGGAATCAGGTAGCATCAAATTGAATAAAATAAATAAATCTGTTATCATACACACAAACACAGAAACCTCAGTTCTACGGTAGTATTTTCACCAACATCCACCTTATCCAGATTCTTGGGCTGAGAGGGAGGAGTTGGCTCAACGTCAGCGAATGGGGTTTCTATGGCTGGGGGTGGACTTGAACCCAAGTCTTGCCACTCCTACTCCAACTTCCCTGCTACATCTTATTGGTTCTTAGGTTTAGAGGGAGGGATTTAGCCCAAAGCCAGCCAGTGAGCTTCTGTGCCTGAGGGGAGACTAGTACTCAGGTCTTTCCATTCCTTGTCTAGCCACTGAATAAAGTGGATTGCTTGAAAATGGCAAATGTCAAGTTGGTTTAAAAAAAATATGGCGGCATTTGATTTGATTTTATTAAAAGCCACAGTAGAAATTATTTCCTTTTCACTGGAAAAGTATAGTATTTTTATCCTCTAGACTTTTCTAAGCTTCAAGATTTCAGTGCATACAGAAGCAGAATTATTTAATTCTCTTTTATCTTCCCCCACGCCAAATTATATTCCTGCCTGCAGCTTAAAATTCCCCCTACTTAATCAAGAATTTGGGTTCATCCTTTGGCCAGACACATCTTACGTATATTCTGACATCTAGATCAAACATACGTTTTTATCTAGTCCAAACATTCATGGATGACATTCAGTGTCTCAGTTCGGTAAAACCCTGTGTTTTTTTTTCCTCCAACTTTTTTTCTCAGCATTCCTTACTCCTCTGAAGCCTGTTTAATCTTTTTCTTCAGTTGGAAAAAGTTTGTAGACTAGCTGGCAATCAGTAAAGTGTCCATCACAAAAACTCTAAAACGGAGGTCTCCAAACTTGGCAACTTTAAGACTTGTGGACTTCAACTCCTGGAATTCCTCAGCCAGCTATTTTGGAAGTTGAAGTCCACATGTCTTAAAAGTTGCCAAGTTTGGAGACCTCTGTGATGTGAAAAGGAATGAGGCTGAAATGAAAGGACAAATGAGCAAATTCAGTTTTCAGGGACTTCATCTTTTTCACTCACTTTTACATCTGGATTAGTTTAGTTTTAGTTTACTTTATTGTCATTGCACCTCGTACAACGAAATCAAACATCATCTTCAGTGTACATCATGACTGTTAAGCCTGGGTTCCCCAACCAGGGTTAGGGAGACAAGCTAAATAGAATGTGCAGCGTTAGTCAGATAGGCACACAGATGAATGAGTGAGCTAAGCCTGTATGTTTATTAACATACAGTAAAAATAACAGATACGCTTGTGCTATCAAAAATATAGTTTATTCCATTATGAGTTCATAGCATAGTCAAAATAACAGTCCAATAATCATGTATCATTTAGTCAGTCCATTCAAGGATATTCAGTTAGCAAAGTCCATGCAGAATATCCTGTCAGTTCACTTACAAATCAGTCCTTTGTTTCTCTCCCGTTCGAGCAATGCAGTCTTGATTCCAAGCAGTAATTAGGGATCATCAAAGCCAGAGAGAGAGCAAGCTGCAGTCTTGCTTCTTTTAAAGTGCTTCACAACCACTCCCTTAATTACTATCCCACAGTTAAAGTTGCAGGCACTTTAACATACAAACTATGATTACATATTTATTATTTTACCTAAACCAGTTAGGGTAAAACAATGTTATCCCTAACATTCTCCCCTTTTAGGAAATAATAATAAATATAACTATTTACATCTTTAAATCATATTTGTTACAACTCTCTTTAAATTTAATTACTCCTTGAGCTTTTGTAAATTGGTCTGCAATGTTTTCTTCCGTCATGCAGTATTCCAATTTAATTAGCCCATTCTTTACAGATTCTCTAACATTTAAGTATCTTAAATCAGTATGCTTTGATCTAGTTTTTACAGCAATACTAGCAGCTAACTTAATGGCTGCCTGGTTGTCCTCGTACACAATAATGGAATCTTTAACAGTTATACCCATGTCTAATAATAACTGTTTGTACAAAATCAAGTCAGTGCATAGTAATGACAGACATGAAAATTCCGCTTCCATCGTGGACAAGCTAATATGCTGTTGTCTGATTGACCTCCACCCTATTAGTGTCTTACCAAATAATATAGCCATCCCAGATGTTGATTTTCTAGTGTTTATATCAGTTGCAAAACTTGCATCTGCATAGGCACTAAGACTCAAATCACCCTTTGGTTCTATATACAATGCATGGTTCATTGTTCCTTTAAGATATCTTAAAATTCTCTTTAATGATTGCCAATGACATTGATGTGGATCTGAATTAAAACGTGCCAGCTGATTAACACTATAAGCTATATCTGGCCTTGACCAATTGCTTATATATGATAAGCTGCCAATCAAAGATTGATATATAGACTTATCAAATTTGGGACTTTGATCATCAGTTTGGCAAACTTCCTGACTCATTGGAGTCTTTGCCGGTTTGCAAAGTTCCATTTTAAACATTTTAATTAATTGGCAAATTTTATCTTCTTGAGATATCTTAAAACCATTTTTTGTTTTGTTAATTGTCAATCCTAGATACTTTTTAATTTCACCTAAATGCTTTAATTTTATCTTTTTGGCTAATAATGATATAATCTCATTAGCTTCATTATTAGTCTTAGTTATCAAAGCAATATCATCTGTAAATAATAACAATAATGACACCGTTCCATTATTTTCTCTTTTAAACACACATGGATCTGCTAAACCAGATTTAAAACCTATATTGTTTAACTCTTTCACAATATATTGGTTCCACTCAAAACCAGATTGTTTCAACCCGTAAAGACTCTTTTTGAGTTTCCAACAATCATTACTATTTACTTTATTGTCTTTTATAATCATTGGCTTTTTCAAATATATAGTGTGCTGCAATGGTGCATGCAGATAAGCAGTTTCTACATCTAAATGGTTAATGACATAGTTTTTCTTAGCTGCCCACACTAATGCTGCTCTTAAAGATGTTGCTTTAAGACTTGGTGCAAAAACTTCATCGTAATCAGATGCAGTTCGATTAAATCCTTGAGCTACCAACCTAGCTTTATGGGTAACGTACTGTTTCATTTCCAGTTTTTACTTTAAATATCCATTTGCACCCAATGGATTTTTCTCCTGGAGGTAATTTGGCATCTTCATATACTTTCATTATCTTTAATGAATTTAATTCTTTTTCCATTGCCTTTTGCCAATTCTCCTGATCCTTAGCAGGATACATCTTAAGTTCATCTACACTAGTTGGAACTTTAGTTACTTGGCAAACTATACTTGCTTGATACCTATCAGGTGGTCTAGTTACACATGTAATACGTCTAGGTATTACAGGACTTACAGGTGGACTTTCATTTATTAACTCTTCTTGATTATCTAACTCTTCCTGATCAACTGTTTCCTCTTGTTCTGGTTCTATTTGCTCTTCCTGGACTACTTCTTTAATTGGACTCTTCTTATAACTAATCTGATCTTTCTGCCTTTTGTAGGGTTCAATAATTACTTCATTATTTAAATCTTGCTCTAATCTATTCCATCCTACATGTTCTAGGAATTTAGCACTAGCACTGGTGTAAACTCTAGATGTACCTGGTTCCCAGAATCTATAAGATCTATGATTAGATGTATATCCTACAAAATATAATCTTTTAGCTCTATGTTGTCCTTTGTGTCTAAGTTGTGTAGGGATATGCACCCATGCTGGTGTTCCAAATGTGTGCATGTAACTTAAATCAGGTTTTGTACCATGCCACAGTGTGAATGGTAATTCACCTGTTGTTGAATTAACAACATTATTTAATATATGATTACCACACATTATTGCTTCTCCCCATAAATTGTCAGGTAATCCTGAATCAGACATCATAGTACGTGTCATTGATTGTAATGTTTGGCCTCGTGTCTCTATAAAGGCATTATGTTGTGGCCTATATGGTGCAGACTTTTTATGTTGAATACCTAACATTCTAAGTCTGTTCTGGAATTTATTGTTTGTAAATTCCGTACCATTATCTGTCATAAGAGTTACTAATTTCTTTTTAGTTTTCCTTTCAGCAAATTTTATCCAATTAAAGAGATTTTGATACGTTTCAGTTTTGTTCTTCATTAAATAGCAAAACCCATATCTAGAATAGTGGTCCATTATACTTAGTATGTAACGAGCTCCTCCTACACTTGGTTTTTTCAGACCTATTAAATCTGCAAATACTACTTCTAAAGGCTCTTTAGTAGTAAATCCATCAACTCTATTAGCCGGTGTGACCCTGGTTTGCTTTGATTACAGGCATTACATTGCAAATACTTATTACAAGGTTTCAAACTTATTCCTTTAGATAGTTGAACAGTTTTCTTAAGCATTTTAAAATTTAAATGCCCTAGCCTTCGATGTAACAAGTGAATACATTCATCATGGGGTTTCTTATTTTCATAAACTGTGTTAGCCACTTTTGAACCATTATCATTTAATACATATAATTCACCTCCTAAAGATGCAGTAATTTTCTTATCTTCTTTTTCAATTATGCAGTTATCTCCTTTAAATATAACTACATATCCTAGTTTAACCAAAATTCTAACTGAAATTAAATTAAACTTAAGTTGTGGTACATATAACATTTTTACATTCTCTTTTATGAAAGAAGAATATGCTATACCTTGACCTTTAGCTTTCAGTTTCCAGCCATTGGCTAACGATATCTGCTGTGTACTCTTGGACATTTTAATAAAATTTCTGTTATCATTTGTTATACAGTGGGATCCTCCACTGTCAACCACCCATAAATTATTTTTTACAGCTCCGTTAGTATACATGGCTAACTCTAAATTTTTATTTTTATTTTGATGACTTTTAGTATTCTGGCCAGCGTTCTGGCGCTTTGCTTTTTTACAAAATCTTGCCAAATGTCCTCTTCCTCCACAATTAAAACACTTTTTAATTGCGTATGCAGTAGGAGATTCATTATCTTCTTTTTGAGGTTGCTGCCTCCTTAATTCATCTCTTTCAAGCCTTCTTCTGGCCTCTTCAATCAATCTGCCAGTTATATCAGTTAAAGTTAGGCTTTCTTTTGGCAAAATTTCAAGGGAAGTTACGTAGTTATCATAACTTTCATTTAGTGAAGATAGAATTATGTAGACTTGGTGTAGTTCAGAGAAAATAAGCTCTTTCTCGTGCAGTTCTTGAAAAATGCTTTGCATAGTTTTCAAATGACTCAGCATATCACCATTCGTCTGGAGATGCGTACTGAAAAGCTTCCGTGTTAGATTTATGTGAGCACCAACATTATCTCAAACATAAATCCTCTTCAGCTTCTGCCAACACCCAACAGCCGTTTTCTCTCCGTGGATATAAACAAGCTGTTGGTCAGTTAAGGTTAAAGCAATTATGCAAATAGCGTGTTCATTTTTATGCATAAATTCTTCTATCTTTAGTCTATCTTCATCATCCTCTAGATCCCATTCCTCTACATTTGGTGGATTTTCAATTATGTTCCACAAACCTTCTCTTCGTAGAAGCAGACTACATTTCATAGACCATGATACATAGTTTGTTCCATCCAACTTGGATATAAGGGACAAACTTTGTAGATTGACTTGTGCCATGTTTTCTTTGTATGGATATAAAACTATAATTAATAAAACACAGCTTTCTGTTTACTGTAATGTATAACAACACAAACTCTCACTTTTTACATAAATCTGTTTTATCCTAGTTAAACTGACTTTGCAGCCTCTGGGCCCATAACCAGTGTTGAGCCTGGGTTCCCCAACCAGGGTTAGGGAGACAAGCTAAACAGAATGTGCAGCGTTAGTTAGATAGGCACACAGATAAATGAGTGAGCTAAGCTTGTATGTTTATTAACATACAGTAAAAATAACAGATACGCTTGTGCTATCAAAAATATAGTTTATTCCATTATGAGTTCATAGCATAGTCAAAATAACAGTCCAATAATCATGTATCATTTAGTCAGTCCATTCAGGGATATTCAGTTAGCAAAGTCCATGCAGAATATCCTGTCAGTTCACTTACAAATCAGTCCTTTGTTTCTCTCCCGTTCGAGCAATGCAGTCTTGATTCCAAGCAGTAATTAGGGATCATCAAAGCCAGAGAGAGCAAGCTGTCGTCTTGCTTCTTTTAAAGTGCTTTCACAACCACTCCCTTAATTACATTCCTATATTTAAAGCTGCAGACACTTTAACTAACAAACTATGATTACATATTTATTATTTTACCTAAACCAGTTAGGGTAAAACAATGTTATCCCTAACAATGACCATGAAAATAAACACAAACACACATCCTTCACCCTTCATACATTGAACCGGAAACCCCCGACACCACACCAACACTGCACTATACAGCAGAATTGAAAAGAGCTACTGCTCTGGGATAGAAGTTGTTTTTCAGCCTATTTGTCCTTGTTTTTATTATTCTGTACCGTCTGCCAAGTGGTAATAGTTTTTTTAAAAAAGGGTGCCCAGGATGAGATGGATCTTTGAGAATAGTTTTAACTTTCTTAAGGCAGCGGGAGCTATAAAGCTCTTCCAAAGAGGGGAAGAGGGCAACCTATGATCTTCTGGGCAATGACGTTCACCTTCTGGAGTGGCTGTCCTATCTTCCCCTGTGCAATTGGCAAACCATACAGAGGTGCAATAAGTTAAGATACTCTGTATGGTGCAGTGGTAGAAGGTCACCAGCAGTTTTCCATCCAGTTGTTTTGTTTCCTGAGAAGTCTCAGGTTGTCTAATCTCTGCTGGGCCCTTTTGACCAGTGCCACAATGCCAGCACCCCAGGTCAGCTCCTCGTTTAGGGTAACATCCAGAAACTTAAAACTGGCCACTTGCAAACTTCCGGTTTCGCGTGGCTTCGGGGCAGCAGGAATTCGCGACAGCTCGCGATTCCTGCTGTGCTAGCCGTCGAGGTACCCCCGATCCAGATGGGTCAGGGGGATATGGCTGCCCTGTAGGGACAGCTGAAGAGAGAGGGGAGTCGGATAGGGAGGTGGGGGTGTCGCAGACCCCCCCCTTCTCCGGGAAAACCCCTTTTTCCCAAGGCGGTGGAGCGGCGGTCAGCAATGGCCTCCACGAAGAAGCCAGCAACCGGGTAAGAACTGTGCTGGAGGAAGTGTGAAGAGTGAAAGTTCTGTCTGAGCCGGGTCAAGTAACACCTTTTAAATTGCCTGGAATTGAGCTGCTTGAATTGCTGGAGGATACATTGTATCCCTAAGAAGAGCGAAAAGCGGCGGAGAAGCTGTTAAAGGGAACTTTTTTTTTTTTTTTTTACTCTCCCACCCCACGGAAATAGCAGAAATATTTGGATATATTAGACATTGAAAGTGGATTGCTTTGAAAGTTGAAGCTAAGAGACAAAGGGATTTTTGGACATTGAAAAATTTAAGAAATTGGAAAATCTTTGCTGGAGGTATGGATTTCTGATTATTTAAAATTGTCATTGCAAGTGGGAAGGGAGAAAAAAAATTGGAGCAGAAGCTGAAAAAGGAGGAGATTGTCTAGAACGTCTTTGTGGATCCCAAAGGAAGATATATGGTAATTGGACCTCTTTGAATAAAAATTAATCCAGAAAGAGAAAGAGAAGAAGGAAGAAAAGTATTAACTTTTGGAATTTTTTTTTTTTAATTGCTTTTGATTGTCTTTGATTAAAAATACTTGTGGTTGTTTTGGAAAAAGTTTCCCTTTTTATAATGGCATCGTTTGTGGATGAACTAGAGATTGAATATCAAAAATATAAAAAAGAAGATACTTTGGGCGCTTTGTTTCAATTCTTAGAAATGGCGTTATGTTCTGTTGAAAAGTTGATTACGCAGCAGAAGGACTGGGACAAGGAAGAAGAGGAAGAAGAAGCCATCTTTGATGAACAATGGGTCCCTTCCGGAGAGGAGGAGAAAAAGGATAAGAAAAAGGGGATTTTAAGAATTATAAAAACAACCAAAAGAGAGAAAAATGAGCGAAAAGATGGAGGCAAGGTTAGAAAGCAAAGGAAAAGGAGTAAGAAAAGCGAAGGGAAAAAGCAAAGGGGTAGAAAGGGCAAGGAGAAGAATAAGCAAGAGAGAAAGGGGGGGAGGAGAAGCCTTAATGGGGGGAAGCAAGACCTAAGGAAAAAAAGTTTATTTAGAGACAATGGGTGAATTTAATTTAGATTAAAAGAGGGATTCTGGAGGGTATATAAGAGTGTGTTTTTTATATGTATATTTAGAATATAAAATTTATTATGTAATTTTAGAATCTTTTAAACAGAATCCCAAGAAAGATTGCTATATGTAGTATTTCTAAGTTAGGGTAATGAGTTATAGATGTTACTCCAATTGGTGTACAGGAGAAGTATGGTAAAAGAAAAAAAAGATGAATGGATAATTGGAAATAGAACAGACAAAGAATGTTGTTGAAAATGGTAAGATATGGAAGGATATATATGCTTTTTTTTTGGATTTTGTATATTGATAAAAGGCAATAAAATTTTAATTAATAAATAATTTGGATGGAAAGGAGAAGTAGGGACAAGATATGAAGTTAATATTATATGAAATATTGATATTATAATCTGGAAATGTTATGCCTTATTGATCTTTTATTATTATTTTTTCTTAGAAAAGAATTTATAAGCTGCTATGCCTTGATTCTTTGTGCATTGTTTTTATAAAACTGATAAAAATGGTTTTTATATATATATATAAAAAAAAGAAAATGATAATAAGATATGGAAGGAGATATGGGTTGAATATGATGTTTGAATTTGTGTCTGTGTGAAGAGTTTTAACCCGGGAACAGACAACCTTCAGAAAATATCTTTTAGTTTTGTTTATGTTTTGTGTTTGTATGTTTGTGTATTGTGTATTGTGTTTATGGTAAAACTAACAAAATTTGTTTTTTATAAAAAAAAGGAAAAAAGAATCAATAAAACCTTGGAGGAATGTTAGATGAGAATAATTTAAACAAGCCAGAAAGAAAAGAATATGATGACTATAAAATGGATAAATATGGAAGAGAAATGAAATTGAATAGGAGTAAAGAGAAATAATGAGAAATTTGCTGAAAGATATTTGTGTGTCCATATGGAGATGGGATAAATTGGAATTATGCTGTATAAAAATAATGTTTTGTTTGACTTGTAAGGATTTACAATGTTAAGAGGTTTTATGTGTTTATGTATTTAATGGTTAATGATGTGTTGTTTTATCTTTAAAATTAATAAAAATTTGTTTCAAAAAAAAAAAAAACTGGCCACTTGCTCCACTCAGTCTCCCTTGATAAGCAAGGGCTTACCATCTGGACGACTGCTGAGCTTAGGGCAGTAATGGCTAACCTTTTTCACGTTGTGTGCCAACAGTGCATGCGTGCCTGCACCCATGATGCGATGCATGCATGACTCCCCCCGTCCATGCATGCATGCGTGGCTCCCTGCGCACGGGACTCTACATGCACACACAACCCCCATGCACGCCGCAGCCTTGGCACATGCACGCGCATCTCCCGCTGTGCATGTGCAGCAGATAACTTGCACGCACGCATGTGCAGTGGGACTCTTCCAGGCGACCTCTCTCGCATGCTGGCAGAAGTAGCCCTGCATGCCACTTCCGGCATGCGTGCTATAGGTTCGCCACCATGGGCTTAGGACACTATGTAGCCTTCCCAAGTGGGGTAAGACGGTTGTGAAATGAATCCGCCTTTACAATTCGCTTGCAGAAAGTCACAAACGCTGATCGCAAGACCCCCGGGGTACTGCACTCATCAGAAATGCATGCCAGTTCCCAGGCGTCGGAATTTTGTTCGCGTGATGAATCCAATCACATGGCGTGACGGTCACGTGAAAAAAAATCCTTTTTCTCGGTGCTGTTGTAACTTCACATGGTCACTAAATGAATGGTTAAGCCGAGGACTACCTGTATAAAGGCAGTGATTTTAAAGGTGGAAAAGGCTCAGTATCTATGGAGATTCTCAGCCATCCAGGGCATGCTTATCCCAAAAAGTGCTTTTCTCCTAAACTTGACGGCCTTGATTTTTCTTGAAGACGTTTCACTGCTCAAGAAGCGCATTGGATGAAAAATGAGAGCCCCCCCCCCCCCAAAAAAAATCAAGAACATTTGGAGAAAGCACCTTTGGGAAAAGCTTAGCACAGTGGTTTTCAACCTGTGGTCAGCCAATCCCTGGGGGACTGTTAGACTTGAAGAAATGTTATGCTTTAAACCTTGAATTGTTTTTTGGGGGGGCTGGTGGTGGCTCCGTGGTCATGGTCCACAAAAGGTATTGCAAGGGGATTTGTGGTGAAGAAAATGCTGAGGACCACTGGCTTAGCACACTTTGGAGGCAATCTGAAAGGTGCTTTTATTTCAAGAGGCAACTGGACTTTCTTGTTTTTCCTTGAAGACATTTCCCTTCTCATTCAAGAAACTTCCTCAGCTCTGACTGGATGATGGGGAATGGAAGGATTTATACTCCTTGCAATCATTTGGTCATTTGCACTCTTTTAGAGAGTACGGAGGCCACTTGGAGGTTTGCCTTTTTTCCTCAGTCTGAGCTGAAGTTGGACTACAAATACACCATCCAGTCAGAGTTGAAGAAGCTTCTTGGATGAGAAGCAAAACTTCTTCCCAAAAAACAACAATGTACAGTTGCTTCCTGAAAAAGCACCTTTGGGATCCTAACCCTAACCTCCATAGACTTATCTCTGCGCTTTTGGGATGAACACTCTTCGAATGGTGGAATATGAACAGATTTCCAGAAAAACTGCAGACTACAGGAACTATTTGCGCTTCAGTTTGAGATGCAGACAACACAGGCTCATTCCCAACAGCCTGCATCGGTCTTCAACAGGGAAGGGAAACATCCTGCAACCACACCCATTTGCACTACACAGGTGACCCTGAGGACACAGATAAACCTCCAAGTGGCCTCAACTACTCTCTAAAAAGATGCAAATGACCAGCTGTGTCTACAAGGAGTATAAATCCTTCCGTTCCCCACAATCCTGTCAGACCTGAAGAAGCTCCTTGGATGAGAAACCAAACATCTTCAAAAAGAAAATTAAGAAAGTCCAATTGCCTCTTGAAAAAAGCACCTTTGAGACAACCATGACCTGGATGGCTGAGAATCTGCAGACATTTAAGAGAGAAACAAAGTGTTTTGTCTCATATTTCACAAGTTCTCCACTCCTCTACTCCTTGCAGAGGACCTTATGCCACCAGACTTGAAATTCTAGACCTAGAAAATCTAGAACTATGCCGCCTTCGGTCCGATCTAAGTATAGTACATAAAATTATACATTGCAATGTCCTACCTGTCAATGAATACTTCAGCTTCAACCATAACAATACAAGAGCACACAATAGATTCAAACTCAAGGTTAACTGCACCAAACTTGATTGCGGGAAATACGACTTCAGTAACAGAGTGGTCAATGTCTGGAATACTCTACCTGACTCTGCGGTTTCTTCCCCAAACCCCAAAAACTTTAACCTTAGACTGTCTACTATTGACCTCACCCCTTTCCTAAGAGGGGCGTGCATAAGCGCACCAACGTACCTACCGTCCCTATCCTATTGTTTTTTTTTTTTTAATTTTTCTTATATGTATCCATTTCATGTATTCATAACTATGTTTATACTTATACCTGTTATCTTATAATCGCTTGACAAAATAAATAAAATAAAATAAATAAATAAAAACAAGCATAGACCTAAACTGTGAATAGGCGAGCGGGGTCAGGAAAATGCGTTAAAGTCAGCCGATCTTCGCCTAAAATGCACCAACGCAGAGGCACAAGGTGCGATGACGCACAGCGGCTTCCGAGAGCCGGTGAAAAGAGAGAATTGTTGCATTTTTTCCCCCCTTAATGGCTCCTCAGTTGTCACCTTGCTCAGCCTTTTGTGGTGCAAAAAACCACATGCATAAAACAGTTCAGCTGTTCTCAGGCGGGTTGGGCGAGCATCGCTAATAGGTCTCTATAATATGACCCAACGCATCCTTGCAATGCACTTATTGCACGCGCGGGACGACACGTGTTTACAGTCCGGTGCTGCAAAAAAAACCCGGTCTCAATAAACAAGTCGGACGGTTAATTCCCCAGGCGAGCCAACTTTCTCACGAGAGCGTCTGCATGCTCCGCTCCTGCCCCACTCGCTGTCGGGAATGGTAGTCCGACACAGCGGCCCTCACGTAGCTACGTGAACGGCACTGTTCTCAAGTTTTGCTGGGAGATGTAGTCCTCTCCACGCCCTCCGGACCGCCCTCTCCAGAAATCCATCTCTCATTGGTGGAGGAAGGCGGATCTGGCAGCGGTTTTTCTCTCCCCGCCCCTCCCTATCAAGAACTACGCATCCCAGAGAGCACCGCGCGCGCGCTCTCTCTGTTGTCGTGCCGCCGCCTCAGTGTGGTGCGGTTGGTTCGTGGCGCTCTTTCGGGTCCGCAGCGCTTCCGTTCTTTCTCCTTTCCTCTGCCCGGCCCGGCGCTGCTTCCCGCCCGCTTCCCCCCTCCCCTTTCGCGGTCGGCGCATTCACGCGAGACCCCGGCTTCGCTCGAGGCCTACGTCCTTTTATCGCCTCCTCCGTCAGCCGGTGACATGGCGCGGCTGTCTGTGCCCAGCTCGCAGAAGGCCCTTCTGCTGGAGCTCAAAGGGCTTCAGGAGGAGCCCGTGGAGGGCTTCCGAGTCAGCCTGGTGGACGAGGGGGATCTCTATAACTGGGAGGTGGCCATCTTCGGGCCTCCCAATACGCATTACGAGGGTGGCTATTTCAAGGTAAGAAAAGGGGCTGCCTGTGTGTGTGTGTGTGTGAGTGAGTGAGTGACTGGGAGGGCACCCTCCTCTGGCCGGCCAGGTAAGGCAAACCAGGTAAGAGGCCAAGTCCACACACTTTATTTTGGGATGGTAGAGATTGTGTTGGAGCCAGTGGGTAACTTTCTGTGAAGCAGGGCAAAGAAGAAAGAGATGAAAAATCCTGGAAGCCCAGGAAACAGCTGCCTTCAAAGCATCTCCAAGTGGGGCTTGTTCAAAAAAGGGAAAACCAGGAAGGTTTTTTAAAAATCCCAAAGAGGGGAGGAAAAAAGCACCAGCTGGGGAAAATAGACTGGAGATTTCCGTGTGGACCCTTCCAGCTTGGGATACCTGCCTTCCTCCTGGGTTCCACCTGAGCGTAGGAGAAAATAGAGGGACTTTCTTCCCAAGTAGACACGTACCAGGCGACAGACACTATAAATCCCTCGGTCTAGAAGTAAACAAAGCACCGCAGTCCTGGCTGGGTTCCTGTTGAGGAAGTGCCACCAAACTGGGTAGATCAAACCCTGTTCTGAGAAATCCAGCTTCTCGGAATAAATCTTGCCTCGGGGATCTGATTACTTCTGCTAAATAAGCATGTGTATGGTTTTGCTGTGGTTACTGCTCATTTTTAGGTTGGGATTTAAATTGGTCCTAAGAAGCATTTTTTTCAGAGGCAGGAAGATTTGTTGTTGTTGTGTTGTGTAAGCCTTTGGGGTGTTTGTTTCCAGATTTTTTGCTAGCTATAGCTCATTTTTATGTTGGGTTAAATAGGGGGTGATCCTGGTCACACCGTTAAGAGCACTTTTCAGATATACAAGGGGTTTTGGGGTGTGTGTATTGGGCAGAATTACTGCACAAGCCTTTTTTGTTTCCCCTTTCTTTTCAGGATATGTACTTCTGTTTAAAAGAGTCCTGGTTATAAAGAATAGCATGAGTGAGCAAGTGTGTGTGTGTTTTCATATCCCCATTTCCTGTTTACCCGGATGTTTTCCAGATGTGTGGGCTATAGTAGTTACAGAAATGAGAATTGATCCAACATTGAGGGAATTGAGGAAGACCGAAAAAGCTGTCCCTTTTTATGTAACAATTTAAATTATTGGAAGAGTCATTTTGGATTACTGCAGCTTCTCCCCCAAAAAACTAGAAATTGAGTAGGATAACCCTTTTCACTTCTTACACTGTCTGAGTTTTATTTCTCCTCTGAGCACAATTCCTTTGAGGAGAAATAAATCTCCAATCATTCTTCAATAACAGAAACAAATCTTGGTAATAGATGTTTGGCTACATGTTCTCCCCTTCTAATAAATAAACAATTATTGGGGGGGGGGGGAGAGAACATTGTCATATGTCTTCAAAATAATGAATTGGTGAATTTATTATTGTAAATTGATGGGACTTTTCTTGTACAGCTTTAATATGTATATTTATTGCTTTTAGATCTTGTTTATGGTTTTACTGTTAGCCATCTTGAATGTGGGCTTGCTCTGAAACCTGTATTCAGGATTTTTCCACTCTGTATAAAATTTCAACCCTTTGTTTCCCACAAAGCAGCATTAGGTTTTCACACCATTTTATGCATACTTTTGAATTCCTTTAGAGGAACCTGAATGACAGGATCTGATTACTTCAAATTAATTTAAGGGTTTTTAAAAACAATTAGCAACCATATTACGTTAGCTTTTAATCACTGAAAGGATTGTTGATTCTAGACACTTTTTAAGGGGTGTCATGGTTCCTTCTGCTTGCTGTTTACATTCTTTATAGATCAGTTGATTAAAAGAACAGAGGTTTCTGCCTCAGGAGGTATTGAATAGAAATTACAATGAGAGGAAGAACTGATGACTTCATGGACAAGTCTGGGTAATTTTCATGGTACCCTATCTAGCTTTCTGGAGTCTGTCTGGCCCCAAACTTGAGATTTCTTTTTTTTTTTTTTTGAAAGAAAATTTTATTAATTTTCTACAAACAGACAAGACAAACAAAACATTAAAACATTCAACTCTCATATGTACATCCAGTGTGTCAGTTGGTTCATCATTTTTGTGCATTCATTCTGTAGTCCCAATTACAATTATGTTACATAACAACTCATATTATCAATCCAAACTTATATATCCTATAATCACTAAACAAAAAAAAAAAGAAATTTTTGACTGTACTTTTAATCATTCATGCTTTATGAGCTAACAATACTTTAACCAGATTATTCAACAAATCATATAATCATACCAAATCAATCCTAAAAAAAAACCTTTATAAATATAATATCAAATAACAAAATAATAGCAAAATAGCAAGATAAAGATATTTCTTACTATCTAAAATATTCTATTATCGTATTTTATCATCTAGCCATTTATAAAAAAGATCCCAAATTTCATAAAATTGTTTATCCTCTTGCTCTCTAATTTCAAATGTCAATCTACTCATCTCAGCACATTCCAATAATTTCTTAATAATTTCTTCCTGTAATGGTATTTTCTCATTCTTCCAATTTTTAGCAAATACAATCCTGGCCGCTGTTAATACATTTACAATCAGGTATTTCAAATCTTTACTATATATAGCAGGTAAAATTCCCAATAAGATCATCTCTGGTTTCAAGTCTATATGTTTCTTTGTCATTTTTTCCAACCACATGCGAATTATAGTCCAATATTTTCTAGCATCCTCACAAGTCCACCACATATGGTAATACGAGCCGGGTATCTGATGACATTTCCAGCATTTTTCAGATTTATTCTTAAACATTCTTGCTATTCTTGTCGGAGGAAAGTGCCACCTGTAAAACATCTTATACAAGATTTCTTTATATGCTGTTGACATTGTCATTTTATAATTTTGAAACCACAATTTCTGCCATTTCTCTAAATCAATCCCATATCCAAAATTCTTCCCCCAAACAATCATAGTTTCTTTGACTTGTTCTTCCTCTAATTTCATTCCCAGTAAATAACCATATAATTTTTTAATCACCTTCTCATCAGTACCCATCAAGATCTTATCTAAATCAGTCTGCTTATCATAAAATCCCTCCGACCAAACTTGAGATTTCTATTTCATTCCCTGACTTGCAACAGTTTATTTCGTAACCGTTCAAAGCACTGCAAAATGTGACTTATGACCATCGCAACATCCCCATGATCACATGATTAAAATTCAGATACTTGGCATCTGGTTCATATTTATGACGGTCCTGGAATCATGTGATCAGCTTTTGGGACCTTCTTCCAAGTCAGTTGGGAAGCCAGATTCAGTTAACAACCATGTTACTAGCTTAACTACAATGATTCGCTTAGCAACTGTGGCAAGAAAGGTTGTAAAATGGGGCAAATTTCACTTAACAAATGTCTCGCTTGGCAGTATAAATTTGGGGCTCGATTGTGGTCCTGAGTTGAGGACTATATCCAGTCCTTCATCAGCCAAAGGCAGTTAGGTGCTTCCAGTGCTGTGGTACTTTAGCTGGTAACAGTAGAAAAAAATCAGTATTTAGGACAGCCTTTCCCAAACTCAAATGGTATTTCTGGACAATTAGTTTCCTTGCATCCCAATTTTTAACTCGAAAGGATTTGTAGAATGGGCGAAAAATAATAGACTGACTGTGGCAAATGGAAACAATGACAGTTCCAGGTGCCTTGGGTGCAATTCCCAAAACAATTTGAGCACGATTTGAACACTATCAGCATTAACAAAATCAGTCAATTGCAAAAGGCAATATTCTTTGGAACAACGTACATCCTGTGACGATAGCCTTAGCTCCAATGAACAAGAGCGTGTGCAGATCCTGGGGAAGGACTTGATAGGTGAAGAGAAATGCCACATACAGTCTAAACATTTGGCTGAGCATTGATTGGATAAACATTTGTCTGAAATGGGATAGGGTTTTCTGCTTGAGGAGGGGGGTTGGACTAGAAGACCTCCAAGGTCCCTTCCCACTTTGTTATTCTGACTGTATGACAAATATACTTAATAACATAACAGCCTGAAAAAATATTGCATCATATGCTCTAGTGCTGAACTACAGTATGTTGAAATAATAGCTGACGTCTCAAAAAGGCATTAGGTTGATGCCAGCAGTGTATGAAGTGATCTTTTTGTTTCATTGCTGTACTTGTTTGGTAAGAAGACTGGAATTATGAGTAAGCGAAGATTTGTCCCCTGGATAAACAAAAAGTTATAGATAAATCTGGGGGAAGTGAAATACAGACTCTTCCGCTGCATGAAATCTTGACTACGGAGATTTTTCTGGGTTTGTTGGCTGGTGTAGCAAATCCCTGCTTCCTGCCATAGTCTCACTTCCTTGCTCCCAGGCCTAGGTGGAGTTGTGGGTGAGTCACCCCAAAGTCAGTTGTCAGCAGCCTTATAAAGGCAGCTGCTGTTTTCCCTCAACTGTCTCAGCTTAAAAGCCTCAGGGCACACAGTCACCTGTGGGGGATCCCCATAGGTGTTCTAATGGCTTCTCCCTTTTGACTGGGCAAGGACGGTGTATTTTGCACACCAGTGTATTTCTTAGCGTCTCAGTTGTTTCACCTAACGTTCAGAGAGTCCCTGTGAAGTGGGCCAGGAACATCGCCCTGATGTTAGCAGGGAGGAAGGAAGGCTGAATCTGAGCCGTAAACTTGCCTGAGATCATCTATATGATCCGAATTGTGCTGCTGATCAATGGCTTTATTATAACCAATGTAGACAACTCCAAAGATGTAGAAAACTGTGCGGCGATGGCCGTTCCCCAGAAGCCCCTCAGCAGTAAGGGCACCAGGCTAGAAAGCGGGAGACCATGAGTTCTAGTAGTGTCTTAGCCATGAAAGCTAGCTGGGTGACCTTGGGCCGATCACCAGGAGACTGTGAAATCTAGTTCCATCATAGAAATGAAAGCTAGCTGGGTGACTTTGGGCCGATCACTAAGAGACTGGGAAATCTAGTTCCATCATAGAAATGAAAGCTAGCTAGGGGACCTTGGGCCGATCACCAGGAGACTGAGAAATCTAGTTCCATCATAGAAATGAAAGCTAGCTGGGTGACTTTGCTCCGATCACCAGGAGACTGGGAAATCTAGTTCCATCATAGAAATGAAAGCTAGCTGGGTGACTTTGGTCCGATCACCAGGAGACTGGGAAATCTAGTTCCATCATAGAAATGAAAGCTAGCTGGGTGACTTTGGTCTGATCACTAAGAGACTGGGAAATCTAGTTCCATCATAGAAATGAAAGCTAGCTGGGTGACTTTGGTCTGATCACTAAGAGACTGGGAAATCTAGTTCCATCATAGAAATGAAAGCTAGCTGGGTAACCTTGGGCCGATCACCAGGAGACTGGGAAATCTAGTTTCATCATAGAAATGAAAGCTAGCTGGGTGACTTTGGGCCGATCACTAAGAGACTGGGAAATCTAGTTCCATCATAGAAATGAAGGCTAGCTAGGGGACCTTGGGCCGATCACCAGGAGACTGAGAAATCTAGTTCCATCATAGAAATGAAAGCTAGCTGGGTGACTTTGGGCCGATCACCAGGAGACTGGGAAATCTAGTTCCATCATAGAAATGAAAGCTAGCTGGGTGACTTTGGGCCGATCACCAGGAGACAGGGAGTTCTAGTCCTGCCTTAGGCACGAAGACTGCAGGATGACCTTGGGTCAGTTATTCTCTTAGCCCAACTCATCTCCTAGGGTTGCCATGGGGAAAATAGAAGGAAGGTGTGTTGGATAGGCTTACCACCTTGAATTATTTCTAAATACAATACAAAGGATGCTATTCATCCGAAGAGCCTCTGTGGCGCAGTGGTTAGAGGGCAGTACTATAAGCTACTTCTGCTGCAGCCAGCTGCCTACAATTTGACAGTTCAAATCCCACCAGGCTCAAGGTTGACTCAGCCTTCCATCCTTCGGAGGTGGGTAAAATGCTGACTCTGTAAACCACTTAGAGAGGGATGTAAAGCAGTATATAAGTGCTATTGCTATTAAAAGAAACGGTACGATCACAAGGATTCTGGGCTGGTGATCGGCAACTGAATGTGGTGGTCAATCAGATGTGGTTGGTGTCAGGAACACCGTAATGATACTTGTGGGGCACAAAGAACAGGGTCTGACTCCGGTCTAACACAGCTGGAGTGAAGGTGGATCAAGATTTCCTCCCTTATCTATCCTAACCTACCACAGTCTGCCAATGTTTTAAATTTGGGGAAGGAAGTGGGGCAGCTAACTCGATGCAGATGCATTTATTTCACTCCTCGAGACCAGGCCTCTCCAATATGATATCAGCTATAACTCAAGGTTAAAACACAGGTAGTCCTGGACTTACAACAGTTTCTTTCGTGACCGAAGTTAATAGCGGCACTGAAAAATGTCACTTACGACCATTTTTCATACTTTGTGGCCATTAACAGCCTCTCAAGGGTCACATGGTCAAAATTCAGGCGCTTGGCATCCGACACATATTTATAACGGTTGCAGTATCCTGGGCTCATGTACAAGGAGTCCTCGACTTAACAGCAGTTCATTTAGCGACTGTTCAAAGTTACCCCGGCACTGAAAATAGGGACTGACGACCATTTTTCCCACACTTACGACTCTTCCAGTATCCCAGTGGTCACATGATGCTTGGCAATTAACTCATATTTATGATGGTTGCAATGTCCCACAGGTCGTGGGGAAATCCCCCTTTTGCAGCCTTCTGACAAGTAAAGCCAGTGGGGAAGCCAGATTCACTTAGCATCCGTGTCACTAAATGAACAGCCGCAGTGATTCCCTAACAACAACTGTGGCAAGAAAGGCTGCAGAATGGGACCAAACTCACTTAACTTTCTCGCTTAGCGAACAGAAATTTTGAGCCCCGTTGTGGTCGGAAGCCACGCTTCCAGATGATCTTAGGGCACATTCTCATTTATCCATCCATCTTTTGGGCCCACAAGGGAGGAAAATCTACCCTGAAGAAGGAATTGGAACAACAGAGAGAAAACGAGTCTGACCCTTGCTCAAGAACTCCTTGGGAAGCAAGGCAGAAGAATAACTAGGCCTTGGTGTTGTCTTCTCAAAAGGTCTTTAGAAATGGACAAATCATGTTGTTTTCCTGCTGGGTCTCTGACCCAGTTTTGTTTTTGTTTTTACCAACTGCATTTTTTAAAAATTCTATCTGTAGTTCTACTTCCCTTCCTGAGAAGATCCACTCCACAGTTGACATTGATGGCCTGCCTAATCAAGCCGTGGTGGTAGACTAGACTGGAATAACAGAGGTTGGATGGGAGCTTGGAGGTCTTCTAGTCCACCCCCCTGCCTAGGCAGGAAACCTCACACCACTTCAGACAAATGGTTACCCAACGTCTTTTAAAAAAATTCCAGTGTTGGAGCATTGACAACTTCTGGAGGCAAGTTGTTCCACTGGTTAATTGTTTTAACTGTCAGGAAATTTCTCCTTAGTTAGTTCTAGGTTGCTTCTCTCCTGGATTAGTTTCCACCCATTGCTTCTTGCCCTGTTCTCAGGGGCTTTGGAGAATAGCTTGGCTCCCTCTTCTTTGGGGCAGCCCCTGAGATACTGGAACACTGCTGTCTCCCCTAGTCCTCCTTTTCATTAAACTAGACAATCCCAGTTCCTGCAACCGTTCTTTATATGTTTTAGCCTCCGGTCCCCTAATCCTCCTTGTTGCTCTTCTCTGAACTCTTCCTAGAGTCTCAACATCTTTTTTACATCGTGGCGACCAAAACTGGATGCAGGATTCCAAGTGTGGCCTTACCCAGGCCTTATAAAGTGGTATTAACACTTCATGTGATTCTCTCCCTCTGTTAATGCAGCCTAGAACTGTGCTGGCTTTTTTGGCAGCTGCTGCACATGTCTGGCTCATATTTCAATGATTGTCCACTAGGACTCCAAGATCCCTCTTACAGTTACTACTATTGAGCCAGGTACCACCTATCCTCTTGGACTCTTCTGCAGAAAACTGTCAGAAAACATTTTAGAAATAGGGGTAATTCTGGGTTTATGATCACAAGGGAGCCCAAAATATCTGCTCTTAAACGAGACAGTTGTTAAGTGAAATCGTAGAAAGTACTTTTCACACTTACGTCTGTTACAGCCTCCTCATGGTCATGGGATCAAATGTCAGATGTTTGGTAACTGATTCATATCTATGATGGTTGCAGTGTCCTGGGATCATGTGATCCCCTTTTGCGATCTTTTGACAAGGAAAGCCAATGGGGAAACTAGATTCATTTAACAACTGTATTACAAACCTATGCAATTGTTAGGTTTTAGCAATTCACTTAACCACTGTGGCAATGGAGCAAAATCTCCCTCCCTCCCTCTCTCTCTCCCAAATGTCTCACTTAACCATAGAAATGTTGGGCTCCATTGTGGTCATCAGTTGAGGATGACCTGTATGCTGACATTGTGAACTGCTCAGAGAGTGCCGTACAGCACTATGGAGCGGTATACAGGTAGTTCTCGACTTACGACCACAATGGAGCCCAACATTTCTGTGGTTAAATGAGACATTCGTGAAGTGAGTTTTGATCCATTTTACGACCTTTCTTGGCACAGTTGTTAAGTGAATCGCTGCAGTTGATAAATTAGTAACCTGGTTGTTAAGTGAATCTGGCTTCCCCATTGACTTTGCTTGTCGGAAGGTTGCAAAAGGGGATTCCCCATGACCCTGGGACATTGTGACCGTTATAAATACGAGTCAGTTGACAAGCATCTGAATTTAGATCACATAACACTGCAATAGTCCTGTGTAAGTGTGAAAAATGGTCGTCAGTCCCTATTTTCAGTGCTGTTATAACTTCAAACGGTCACTCAATGAACTGTTGTAAGTCAAGGACTACCTGTATACGTTTAAGTACTGTTTCTATGATGTAGATGGCTCTGTAAGAGGTCCTTGCTCTCCAGGCACTGTTGGTCTGCATAGAAAGAAGAACATTGAAGCACGTTCAAAACCAAAAGCTTATAGGAACTCGGTAGTTTAATCACACCCATCTGGTTCGTGCACTGTAATGGATTGGGGAAGGAGGGCGCAAATGCATTAAATTGAATTAATATCTCCCTTAAAGCCAAAGCTTACAAAATACACCAGAGTCGGCAGCGTACACCCAGGCTCAGAAAGACCCAAGCCATGATTACAAGCTGCAGTGACCTGCTTCCCTATTAGATGCTTTAAACAACTGCTCTTTTTAAATGGTATATTTAAGATTATTCTGTGCAGGTAACAGCCAATCCATAAGAAAAAAGAAACAATATAATTTCATTTAAAAAGTCGTAAATTCACAAGAGTCATTTTTCTCACTGTGTAACTTGTATACATCCAAATTAGGCTGTATTTTTCCTCTGCGTCATATAATATATGTGGGTATATGCATAATTTTGTATGTATTTATTTACTTTATTCATAATGAAAAGGACCTGAGGTGGCATGATAGCGGTGTTCCAATATTTGAGGGGCTGCCACAAAGAAGAGGGGGTCAAGCTATTCTCCAAAGCACCTGAGGGCAGGGCAGGAAGCAATGGGCAGAAAAGCAAGTTGTTCCACTGGTTAATTGTCCTAACTGTTAGGAAATTTCTCTTTAGTCAGTGAAACAAGTTGTGGGTGCTCCAACACTGGAAGATTTTAAGAAGAGGTTGTACCACCATTTGTCTTGAAATGGTATAGGGCTGTGATGGCAAACCTATGCCACACTTGCCAGAAGTTGGCACACAAAGCCATCTGTCTGGGCACGCCTGCCGTCGCCCGTTGTTCTTCCAGCTGGTCTTTGCACACGTGGGAGCACCAGAAATGGAAAGAGCAGCTCCCTGGAGTGCATGCACATGCTGGCCAGCTGGTCTTCACGCGCCCGTTCTCATTACAAACCGGAAGACCAGGTGGCGGAAGCTAAGCTTCCAGTTCTCAGCACTCCCACATGTGCATGTCAGAGAGCTGGTCTTTCGGTTTCCGGCACACGCACCCAGTCCTCTTTCGACACTCGGTGCCAAACATGCTAGCCACCATTGGTATAGGGCTGTGATAGCGAATCTATGGCATGCGTGCCGGAAGTGGCATGCAGAGCCATTTCTGTCGTCATACGAGCCATCGCCCGGAACGGATACACTGCGCATGCGTGCACGCCTCCTGCCAGCCAGCTGATTGTTTGATTATCTGCACAGGGCATGTGGCACACAGGGGCGTCGCATGCAAATTGCATTGCATTATGGGCCTGCATACGCGCACGCCCTTTTGGCATGTAGCGACGAAAACATTAGCCACCACTGCTATAGGGTTTTCCTGCCTGAGCAGGGAGTTGGACTAGAAGACCTCCAAGGTCCCTTCCAACTCTTTTATGATTTTATTCTAAATGACAAAAGAATACATTCTCTATTAATACAAGTTTGGCGGCTTCAATTATTTGCCACTGACAATTAGTTGTGTACATGTTGATAAACTTGGGGCAGTGTCTAATTGACAGAAGGCAAGAGAACCCTGGGTGGTGTTCAAAACTTAAAAATGCCGAAATAGGTTAGGAGGAAGTCAGAAAGTGTTGTGTGGATGTTTGCTTTTGTGTGACTCACTGTGTTTTTGGGTTTCGGATCTTGGTCCTGTGATAAGGTTAAAAACAAGGAGGGCACCTGGCAGGTTATCCGCCTTTTGCATTCCCGTGATGTCACAAAATGTTTATAAAATATACCAGCAAATAGTATAGTTTGCTTTTAGAGCAGTATATTACAAGCCCTGACAACAAATGTTGTCTACACAAAATTAGGTGGTGGGTAAAAGGTCTTGAGACCTCTTGGCAATATGAGAGCAAGTACATAATATGTTCAAAAAAAATATTATCCATTACACAGGTAGTTTTACATCGTTTCTTGCCACTGTTAAGTGAATCGCTGCAGTTGACAAGTTAGTAACCCGGTCGTTCAGTGAATCTGGCTTCCCCATCGACTTTGCTGAAAACAGGGCCTTGGGACACAACAACGGTCATAAATACTGAGCTCAGTGGCCAAGTATCTGAATGTTGATCATGTGATCATGGGGATGCCACTAAGGTCCTAATTCTGAAAAATGCTCATATTACCTTTTTCAGTGCCGTTGAAACTTTGAATGGTCACTAAATGAACTGTTGTAAGTCAAGGACTTCCTGTAGTCAAAATTCGGGTGGTTGGTAACTGGCACATATTTATGTCCTGGGCAACTGTCCCGGGGTTGTGTAATCACCTTTTGCAACCTTCCCAGGCAGTTTCCAAAAAGCAAAGTTTGTGGTGGAAGCCAGTTTCACTTAATGACCACATGATTCTCTTAATAGCTGCAGTGGTTCACTTAACAGAAAAAGGTCATAAAATGAGGCACAATTCATTTAATAACTGCCTTGCTTAGTAATGGAAAATTTGGGCTCGATTGTAGTTTGTAAATTAAGGACTACAGCTAGTCCTAGACTTGCAACAGAACAGAATAGAATAGAATAGATAATATGGAATGGAACAGAACGGAATAGATAATATGGAATAGAAGAGAACAGAACAGAATAGAACAGAACACCTTTATTGTCATTGCATTTCACGAATACAATGAAACTTGAAAGCTACTCCAAACACCACATCACAATCACACTACAGAGTATTTAAAAATTATAATAATAATAATAATAATAATAAATCACAAATGCACTGATTGATTCAAGACAATTACTGCCTTGGAGAAGAAACTGTTTCTCAATCTATTAGTCCTCATTTTAAGACACGTATAACACCTCCCTGATGGTAACAGATCGAAATATGAGTGTCCAGGATGAGAACGGTCTGTGGAGATTTTTAGTGTTCTAGAGAGGAGTCTGGTGTTCAAAATCTCTTCCAAAGAGGAAAGAGAGCAACCGATGATTTTTTTGTGCTGTGTTTATAACTCTCTGGGGCGTCTTCTTATCCACTGCAGAGTGGATAACAGTGCATTTAATGACCATTCAAAGTTACAACAGCACTGAAAAGGTGACTTATGACCGTTTTCCCCAGTTTACGACCATTGCAGCATTCCCCTTGATCACGTGATCAAGATTCAGACACTCGGCCACTGGCTCGTATTTACGACTTTTGCTGTGTCCCAAGGTTCGGTAATCCCCCTTTTGTGACCTTCGGACAAGCAAAGTCAACAGGGAGGCCAGATTTACTTAACGACTGGGTTGCTAACTTATCCATTGCAGTGATTCCATGTAACAGCCCTAGCAAGAAAGGCCGTTAAAAAAAATGGGGCAAAATTCACTTTTAACAAATCTCTCACTGTAACCACAGAAAATTTGGCTTCTGTCGAGGACCAGGAGCCAGATTTTGTCGGTCTTTCAAGGTAGGCGAGGTCAGGAAACAGGAAAATAAAATACTGGGATACACCTCCTGTTTTAATATGGGCTATAATAACAGTATTTTGAAAGCCTGTGTTTTTCCTATCCTCCCTCCCTTATATGTCAATGGAGACTATTAGTCATCCAGGTCACGGTTATCCCAAAAGTGCTTTTCCAAAAAGCCACTGGACTTTCTTTGTTTTTTCCTTGAAGGCGTTTCGCTTCTTATCCAAGAAGCTTCTTCAGTTCTAAAGAATTTCAGACTAGACTCCATACAACAAGGGTATTCAAACTTGGCAAGTTTAATAAGAGTTGTGGACTTCAACTCCCAGAATTCCTGAGCTAACATGACTGAAGGAGGAATTCTGGGAGTTGAAGTGCACAAGTCTTAAAGCTGCCAAGTTTGAAGACCCCTATTCAATCTAGAATATTAAGGATTGGTTTTGTGACTGTGTGCAATTTAAGGCATTTTGAAAAGGTGTATTTTTCTATCCGTCCAAAAATATACGGTATGTTTCCCTTTCAGCAAGCATTTTCAATACACCTTTACTGAGAACCAATTTGGTGTAGTGGTTAAAGCCAACAGGCTAGAAACTCTGGAGATTTTTTGGCATTTTAGCCTTCCCGTAGGCCCGAGGCCAAGCAGATGCCTTAGGGCCAATCCCTCTCTCACAGCCCTAGGAAAAAGGCCAGGACAAACCACTTCCAAAAACATTCAACACACACACACACACACAAACCCTACAGGGAGTTTTTCTTTCTTCGGGTTGTCCTCAATTTACGATGACTCGTTTAAGTGACTGTTTTGAAGTGACAGCGGCACTGGGGAAAAAAGTGATCTGGTTGTGGCCAGCCCTGCGGTGATGAAGGTGCTGAGGACTGTTATTATCTTTGTGTAGTTTCATTTGTACTTTTGCTGATGCGTAACCACAAAGCAAAAGTAGTGCAGAGCTTCGGAACTTAATTGCTACCATAGTTGTTGTTTTGTGTTCTTTTTGGTAATTGCTCCAATTCTATTCATTCCCTGCTTGGATTTTTTTTAAAAAAAATTTCTTCGCTTCTGTGTTCAATGTGCAAAATGTTTCACTTTGAAGGTGTTTGAGCTGGAAACGTCCATGGGACCAGAGGTCTCCAACTTTGGACACTTTACGCTCGGCGGACTTTAACTCCCAGAATTGCCCAGCCAGCTTTGCTGCATTGGACAAAAGAGGTTAAAATCTAGAAAATTTGAGAAGCCTCCAAGCTTTAGCAAAAATCGAACCAGTTCTAAAATATTTAAAAGCAGGATGTTCCCCAAAAGCTTGAAATGATTTAGACTGAAATGTTTTGCACAGACCTGTTTGACACCTTGAGCAGAAACAAGGAACTCTTTTAAGAAACATTGTATTTACTTATTGTTTTTATCCCTCCCTTATTATTTTTACAAATAACTCAAGGCAGTAAACATATCCAAGACAACTTCCTCCTAGTTTCCCCACAACAACAACAGCAACAACCCCATGGGGTGGAGGGTTGAGCTGAGAGACAGGGACTAGTCCAAATTCTCCCATCTGGCTTTGATGCCTAAGGCTGCAGGACTAGAACTCCCCATCTCCTGGTGTCTGTGTCAAATTCACCCAGCCCAACTTTTATGGCTAAAGCAGGACTAGAACTCACCGTCTCCTGGCGATTAGCCCAAAATCCCCCAGTTGGCTTTCATGCCTAAGGCAGCAGGACTAGAACTCCCCATCTCCTGGTGATTGGCCCCAAGTCTCTGAGCCCAGCTTTCATGCCTAAGGCAGGACTAGAACTCCCTGTCTCCTAGTGATTGGCCCCAAGTCACTCAGCTGTCTTTTAGGCCTAAGTAATCTTTATTGGCACCATGTATCCCAGCCCCTGATTCACTGATTAAAGGATTTGAGACCGGTGACATTCATTCAGATCTGTGACGTTTCTCCAGTGCTATTCTCAAAGGCCTCCTTGTTGAGCAACGAGGCTCTTCTAGGGTGTGACTAGACAAACTGGTAGCTGGGCTGCTCAAACTTTAAAAAAAACAAAACCAAAACTTTTCTAACATGCGATGAGTGGCAGGATAAGCAGTTGGGGAGAAATGGGTCCAACCAGCTCGACAGGCCAAGCATGAACAGCGAAACTTGCTTGGCAGATTTCACTGAAGGTTCGGCTTCAGAGTGTGGCTGATGGGAACGAGCAGTTGTCAGTGACTCATTTGTGGTCTCTGATGTTGGCAGACAAGCAAAATGTGGTTTAAACCTTGCCCTAACTTGGTTAATCTTCCACTTCCAACCAACGGTTGGGATCAGGACTTCCCAATTGTTATCAATGAAATGGAATGGAATGGAATGGAATGGAATAGAAAAAGCAATAAGGGTAGGATAGGATAGGATAGGATAGGATAGGATAGGATAGGATAGAATAGAATAGAATAGAATAGAATAGAATAGAATAAGGAATGAGAAGAGAAGAGAAGAGAATGAGGAATAAGAATAGGATAGAATAGAATAAGGAATAAGAATAGAATAGAATAAGGAATAAGGATAGAATAGAATAAGGAATAAGAAATAAGAATAGAATAGAATAAGGAATAAGAATAGAATAGAATAGAATAAGGAAGAATAGAATAAGGAATAAGGAATAAGAATGGAATAGAATAGAATAGAATTCTTTATTTGCCAAGTGTGATTGGACACACAAGGAATTTGGCTTTGGTGCAAAAGCTCTCAGTGTACATAAGAACAAAAATAAAATACATTCATCAAGAATCATAAGGTACAACACTTAGTGATCGTCATAGGTTACGAATAAGCAATCAAATCATACTAGGAAACAAAACAATATAAATTGTAAAGATTCAAGCAACATGGTTATAGTCATACGTGGGAAGAGATGGGTACTAGGAAGGATGAGAAGAAGAATAGTAATACAGTCTTACTAAGTAGTTTGACACTGTTGTGGGAATTATTTGTTTAGCAGAGTGATGGCATTCGGGGGGGAAACTGTCCTTGTGTCTAGTTGTTCTGGTGTGCAATGCTCTCTAGTGAAGGGAGCTTGAAGGTCTTCTAGTCCAACCTTATACCATTCAGGACAAATGGCTGTCCAATCTCTTCTTAAAAGCCTGCAGGGATGAAGCACCCACAACTTCTGGAGACCAGTATGGCCAGTCTAGAGAAAAGGACTAGGGTGGACATGATATTCCAACTAATCAAGGAGAGAAGCAACCTAGAATTCGGGAGAAACTTCCTAACAGTGAGGACAATTAGCCAGTAAAATGGCTTTGCCTTCAAAAGTTGTGGGTGCTTCATCACTGGAGGTTTTGAAGAAGAGACTGGACAGTCAGTTGTAGGAGAATGGTGCAGGATATCCTGCTTGAGCAGGGGGATGGACTAGAAGACCTCCAGGGTCCCTTCCAGCTCCATTCTGATTGATTTGACTGAGAAACTAGTCCGAATTACAGGAAGTTTTTTACTAGCAAGTCTACTGATTAGACACCCACTCAGAATTGTTCTGTGCTGTTTAAACTGTGAATAACCTGTGTGTTTGTGCATGTGTGTTTACGTTAGCATGTCCGGGTCTAAATCCAGGGGCAAAACAGCATCAAAAAAGGAAACACCTGTTCCTTAATTAGTTTGACGTATTGCAGTTAACCATAATGGGATATGGTTTGCAATAAACCAGCATGTTACCTGGCTCCAGGCTGGTTGCTCCTAACCTCGGATTAATGGCTTAGCGTGGCACTAGGAGGCTACTATTACATGGCTACTAGGAGGCCTTGACGGAACGTAAAGCTCAATCAGGGTAGGATAATTCAGGCAATTGAATTTATTCAGCACCCTTTGGCGAAAAATGCTTGTTGTGTTGTATGAATCTAGCAATAGCAAGGAGCCACAGCTGCCAACCTGGTTTCTCTGACCCCAATCTTGGTTCTCCTGCCCCACTTAACCTCATTTCTTGCTCCCTTTAAATTAGTGTTTCTCAACCGTACAACTTTTAAGACCATACATTTGAAAGTTGGCATGGTTGAGAAACACTGCCTTAGACATTCAGGATTCTGAAATTACCACAAATGACCAGAAGTTTTTATGTTGTTCTAGCTCAATACCCATGCTTCGCTACAAAACTACGTGGTCGGGCTTAGTTTTTAGGGAGAAAAATAAAGGGGAAAAAAAAAAATCTGCCTCTGCCCACCAGCATCCATCGGTATTCATATGACTAGCATCCTGTCAGTGTGTGAGAGAGTTGAGGGCTGTTTGGAAACTGAAACATGGAAACTGAAGCAAGAAGGAGACAGCAAGGAGCCTGGGCGTGGCTTAGTTCAATTCTTCTGTACTAAAACTGTTTGGTGCTCTGAAACTGAACCTCTCCTCTCCTCTGCTTGTCTTTTGCATTTGGAGCAGATTTCTTTTCAGGTGGGGAGGGGGAGTAGAACTCCTTAGCATCAGACCTTGTTAATAATAATACTATACTATACTCATGCTCTGGTGGTCATTTCGAAAAATCCTTTCTTAGTGAGCACCTAGAAGCCAAGAGGAACAGACATGCCAAATTTCAAGTTTGTAGGCTTTACGGTTCATTTTGTGGTGATGCGTTAGTGGCATTTCGCTTTTATATCGATAGATTTGCCTTCCTCACAATTTGAGGTTGGAGGAAGTCTCTCTGCCAGCAATAACAGGTAGTCCTCGTCTTACGACAGGATTTTATGTTGCTAAGAGAGACATTTTGTTAAGTTTTGCCCCATTTGACAATCTTTCTTGCCACATTTGTTCAACGAATTCCTGCAAGCTATTAAAAACAGTAACCCGGTCGTTAAATGAATCTGGCAATCCCCAGTGATTTTGCTCATCAGAAGGTCTCAAAAGGGGTAGAGTTGTCTTTAGCAAGATTTATTGAAGGAAGAGGGAAGCCATTAAGAAAAAAAATATTGTTAGGATGCCTGGTGTTGCTACTCAGTTCTTGACACATCTTCTCTCTTCCTTCTTTCTCCACATAGGCTCGGCTCAGATTTCCCATTGATTATCCTTATTCGCCGCCTGCCTTCCGATTCCTGACCAAAATGTGGCATCCCAACATATATGAGGTATGTTCTTGTGCCAGGGCTGGACATGAGGCCGACGTCATCCATGATCTTCTCTTGCAAAGTGGATAAAAGCACCTCAGTCTCTTTGGCTCAAGTATCATACTAGAATATTTCTCAGTATTCATTTCAGTCTTATTCAGCCTCTTCGGGGCCCAGAGGATCGATCCCAATGCAGTCCTAGGCTGCATAGATAAAATAGATAGATAGAATTCTTTATTGGTCAAGTGTGATTGGATACAAAAGGAATTTGTCTTGGCGCAAATGCTCTCAGGGTAGATAAAAAGAAAAAATAAATTCATCAAGAGTCAAGAATCATCAGGTACAACGCTTAATGATAGTCATAAGGTACAATAAGCAATCAAATCATACTAGGAAACAGTCAGTATAAATCGTAAGGATGCAAGCGACAAAGTTACAGTCACAAGTGGGGGGGGATGGGTGATAAGGAGGGATGAGAAGATGAACAGTAATAGTAGTGCAGACTTTGTAAATAGTGGAACAGTGCTGAGGGAATTATTTGTTTAGCAGAGTGATGGCTTTCGTGAAAAAACTCCCTTTGTGTCTAGTTGTTCTGGTGTGCAGGGCTCTATGGCATCGTTCTGAGGGAAGGAGTTGAAACAGTTTATGTCCATGATGTGAGGGGTCTGCAAACATTTTCACAGCCCTCTTTTTTTTTTTTTGCATCAACAGAGGTTTACTATCCAGATCATGCTAGCATCTCTTTGTACTGCACTGGTGAGATCACGCGTGGAATATTGCATTCACTTTTGGTCTCCACTATTTTAAAAAAGAGGTTGAGACTCTAGAAAGAGTGCAGAGAAGAGCAACTACGATGACAAGGCTAAAATATACAAAGAATGGTTGCAGGAATTGAGTATATCTAATATGGGGAAATAAAAGACCAGGGTGACATGATAGTAGTCTTCCAATATTTGAGGGGCTGCAACGGATGGAAACGAATCCAGGAGAGAAGCAACCTAGAACTAAGGAGGAATTTACTGACAGTTAGGACAATTAACCAGTGGAACAACTTGCCACCAGAAGTTGGTTAAGAAAAGCCATTTGTCCAGAATGGTGATGGGGTTTCGTGCTTGAGTAGTGGATTGGACTAAAATAACAGAGTTGGAAGGGATCTCGGAGGTCTTCTAGTCCAACCCACTGCTCAAGCGTTTCAGACAAGTGACTTTCCAGTCTCTTCTTAGAAGCCTCCAGTGATGAAGCACCTACAACTTCTGGAGGCAAGGAGTTCCATTGTTCTCCCTGTCAGGAAATTCCTCCTTAGGTTGCTTCTCTCCTTGATTAGTTTCCATCCATTGGAATCTCCACAGACATTGAGACAAATTTACACTTTCTAATTTATGAATCAAGCCAACTTGAGGAAAAAAGGTGGGGGCGGGGGGGTGTTTAGTCCCCGAGTTACAACCAGATACAGGTGGTCCTCAAGTTACAGTCACTAAGTGGCTTGCGATCATTTTTCACAACCCCATGGTCACACGTTCAAAATTAGGACTCTGACAATTGGCTTGTACTTAAGATGATTGCACTGTCCCGAGGCCATGTGATCATCTTTTGCGACCTTCTGACAGCAAAGTAAATGGAGAAGCCAGATTAGCTTAATGACTATGTTACCAACTAAACAACTGCAGTGATTCACTTAACAACTGTGGCAAGCAAGGTTGTAAAATGGGACAAAATTCACTTGAACAACTGTTGTGCTTAGCAATTGAAGCTTTGGCCTCACTTGTAGTCATAAGTTGAGGACTACCCATAGCAATAATGAAAATGCAGTGACCGTGGGACATTGCAAACAGCCCTATAGGAAGCCATTTTGAAAGTCCTTGAATTTTGGTCATGTGACCACAGAGGCTTGTCTGCCAGGACTCCAAATCTGGGTCATAGCTCATAGGTCTCCTTTTTTAGGTTGGTCATTACTTCAAATGGTTGCTAAGCAACCAGTCATCCAGTCTAGAACTAACTCTATAACTTGGTCTATCCCCTGAAGCCAGGGATGGGGAACTATGGGCCAGCCCTTTTATGACTGGTGGACTTCAACTCCCAGAATTCCTGAGGCAGCTATGCTGAGCCCAGCCACACTAAGCCGTGCTGGCTCAGGAATTCTGGGAGTTGAAGTCCACCAGTCATAAAAGGGCCATAGTTCCTCACTTCTGCCTTAAGCCATGGAATGGTACATTTTTTTGACACCTGTGTATGTTTGGTAAACATATCCTTTGTTTACTCATGAGGTAAATCATCTGGATTTTGAACTAACATTGTGTGAACTCAGCCTGTTTGTGTGACCGTGCATAGCAGACATATGATTTATGCATTCCAGACAGGAGATGTTTGCATTTCAATTCTACATCCTCCAGTGGATGACCCACAGAGCGGAGAGTTGCCGTCGGAAAGGTGGAACCCTACGCAGAATGTAAGGTGAGTTTTCATTCCTTCCTTAGCCACATTTAAACATATTTTTTAAAAATACAGATCCCTCCGTTTGCTATGCAACAATACTCCAATCTGAAAAAGCAGCTGGAATGCAACTGCAGAACTGAAAACAGTGCTAACATCTAGACACATTCTCCCCTCTCCACCCCCCCCACCCCCCATTTAATTTCCTTTTAGTTTAATACAGATAGTCCTCGATTTACAAAGTTTCATCTAGTGATTGTTCAAGTTACAACAGCACTGGAAAAAGTGACTTAGGACCGTTTTTCACACTCCCAACCATTGCAGTAGCCGCTTGGCAATTGACTCACATTTATGACAGTTGAAGTGTCCCGGGGTCATGTGATCTCCTTTTGCAACCTTCTGACAAGCAGATCCAGTGGAGAATCAAGATCAGGTGAAGTGTTGATACCACTTTATAATGCCTTTGGTAAGGCCACCCTTGGAATCCTGCATCCAGTTTTGGTCGCCACGATGTAAAAAAGACGTTGAGACTCTGGAAAAGCGCAGAGAAGAGCAACAAGGAGGATTAGGGGACCGGAGGCTAAAACATGTAAAGAACAGTTGGCTATGTCTGTTCTAGTGAAAAGAAGGACTAGGGGAGATACCATAGTTGTGTTCCAATATCTGAGGAGCTGCCACAGAGTGGAAGGGGTCAAGCTATTCTCCAAAGCACCAGAAAGCAGGACAAGAAGCAATGGATGGAAACTAATCCAGGAGTGATTAGTTGCCACTCGGCTTCCTGCCAGCCCGCATCTTGTCCCCTGGCTGGAATTCTCCGCAGATGCTGGGGCTCACGGCTGCCGGAGGGGTTTGCGGGAGGCAACCAGGAAGCATGAGGCTATGCCACCCACATTGCTGCTCTGCCAGCCACTCCTCCATCACCAGGCCGAGGGTTTCGGCCTAGTGCAGGCTGCCGCTGTGAGAACTTTGCGAGCGCCAGGGGCTGGAAAGTAAGGCTAATGGCAGGGAAGGAAGATCCACTCTGGTGAGGCTTGACTCTCACCATTTTCACAGCGGCCAAAGCACGTGGGCCGGCGGGAGAGGGAAGGAGCAGCAGGCAAAGGGGCGATGCGAGCGGCATAGCATCGTGCTCCCTAGTCGCCTCACCCCCCCATCAGGCAAGGCCCAGCAGCTGTGGAGAATCTAGGCAGGGGAGCGAGAGGCAGGCTGGCGGGGAACCCAGCAGCAACGAGTCAGCCCTGGCTCGCCTTCCTCTCTGCCACCAGCAAGCCAAGCAAGCTAGAGGCTGGGGACGGGGACGGGGGACAGGGGAGCTAGCTAGGCCATGAGTGCCGCATGGGATGGAGCCATGGCGCTGGCGGCGAAACAAGCCAGGCAGCGATGGTGAGGGAGGCAGCTAGCTAGGCCGCAATCGCTGAGGGCGTCGGCAACACAGCAGTGGCATCCTAGGCTGACCCAGAAGTCGGGACTCAACCGGGGCTTGTAGCGGCGAGGGCAAAAGCGGTGCTATGGCAATTGGTTGCCTAGGCCGGCCCGGGACTGGTATCAGGAGTTGACCGGGGCTTGTGTCGGCAATGGCGATGGCACAGCAGTGGCAGCCCAGGCCAGTCTGAGAATCAGGACTCAACTGGGGCTTGTGGCGGAAAGGGCAAGGGTGGCAGCGGTGGTGGAAACCTAGGCCGGCCCAGGAGTCAGGACTCAACTGGGGCTGGCAGCAGCAGCAGTATATAGGCGACTGGGGCTTGCAGGGCCTCATTCACCTAGGGAGATTTCAGATCAGGAAGGGCCGCAGCGGAAGGCAGGCAGCAATGGCTGGCAGGCAGACGAAGACAGACTGCAGGCCGTGATGGCACATGCACTGAACTATGGAGAATTGTAACAACCGCTTCTATAGAACCGGTCTGAACCGGTAGAATCACACCCCTGTATAAACCCAGCTCCCAAAATAAGCCCCAGTTAAGATCAGCCAGATGGATGCGTTTAGTGCTGAATTTCCCTGAAAATTAAGACCTAACTCTAAGCCCTAATGTGTCTTTTGGAGCAAAAAAATAATAATAATGTAAAACCTGGTCTTATTTTCGGGGAAACACAGGTAGCTATACTTAAATTAGGCATTATTTTAATATGCTATTTTTTAATGTTTTCCCATATCAGAACAATTCTCCTTAGTGTCATCTCACTCCTGAATGAACCAAACACTTTCTCTCCTGCAAATGTGGACGCTTCAGTGATGTACAGAAAGTGGAAAGAGAGCAAAGGGAAGGATCAAGAATACACGGACATCATCAGGTTGGTGGATCACCCAGCTTTGGAGATGAACTGGTCATTCTGGACGTCTCCCAGTACTGTGTTTACTACAGGTAGTCCTTGACTTATGACCTTACTGCATTTGCCTATTACGGTCATAAATCGTGGCTGATCTGGGTATTATTATTATTATTATTATTATTATTATTATTATTATTATTATTAATTATTATTAATTATTATTACTACTACTACTACTACCTACCTTTTTTGTAGTGGTCATAAAGCAAATTGCCAGGGTCATTAAGTGAATTGTTAAACGAACCCATTGTTTGGACATTTTTACTGAAATCCAGAAGCAAACCCTGGTTTTCTTCTGGGTTGAAAGGATTAGCCGGTGACATCACCGTTGCCCAGGGAGGGATGCCCAGTGGGATCTGTTTTCATTTCCCCAGCAGGAGCTGGAGCTCACCCTGTCCCACAGCAGCACTTAGGTCTCAAACGTGGGCTTGCCTCCAACCCAGCATCCTTGCTCCTTGCGGCTGACATGAATCTCTAGAGCAGGGGTGTCAAACTCAAGGCCCAGGGGGCTGGATCCAACCCACGGGGTGCTTAGATCTGGCCCACAGGGCTGCTCTAGAAACAGCAAAGGACTGACCCACGGTTCCTCTGCCAGAGAAATGGAGCTTGAGAGGGCCATGTAAGGCCCTCCGAAGCTCTGTTTTCTCTGGCAGAGTTGCAAGAAGCCGTCGTAGCCAAAAATGGAGCTCGGAAGCCCGTATTTTCTGGCAGAGCGCTCGGGCCAACACAGGTGCCCTCGATACGAGTGACTTCAAGCTGGCCACACCCACCCTGGCCCCTTGAGATCAAGCACAACCCCGATGCAGTCCTCAATGAGATTGAGTTTGACACTCCTTGTGATGACCCCGGGACATGGCACAAAGGCCATATAAGCAGATAATCCATAAGAGTTCCTTTAATTAGCTCCAACTTTGCCCCCAATGTTTTGGTTACCTTCTGGGATGCAGGAAAACTCTCCCAGAAACAGCTTTTGGCTGCAGAGAATCAAGTCCAAAACGTGGTCAACAAAAACTGTAACTATAAGTCCAATCAAGGCAAAATGAGGTAATTAGTTTGACAAGGCAGGAGCAAGAATTCCAGAAGTGAAGGCACGGCAATAACTCAACACGGTTGGGAAGACACCAGGAACACTGATAAGCAAAGTCAACAACAAGATAAACTCATGTTTGTTCCCAGCAGCTGCCGCACTCAACATGCATCTCTTTTAAACTCTCATTCCCAGGTGTGGCTAATGAAGGGAATCAGGGCCCTTTCCTCCCCCCCAAGTCACACAACCTACGTTTCTCTCTTCTCCATTCCTCCCTGCGTGCCCTAGGATGAAGAGGGGGTGGGCCTGGGTCTTCCTCTGAACTCCCTCTCTTTTGTTCTACCTCTTCTCTGCTCTGCCCAGCCGGACTTTGCCCTTCCCCAATTTCCTCCACAGGCAGCGGAGCCACACTTCCACTCCCTGTCAGCTGTTCGTCTTCCTCCTCGGATTCCGATTCCGACAGGGGCATGACGCTCCTGCTCTAGAGATAGCAGTAGCATAGCACTTAGATTTATATGCTGCTTCACAGTGCTTTGCAGCCCCGGAAGGATGGAAAGCTGAGTCATCTTGAGTCAGTCAGGATCGAACTAAACAGCAGAAAGGAAGAGTCAGCCTGCCATACAAGTAGTCCTTGACTTACGACTACAATTGAGCCCAGAAATTACGTTGCTCAGTGAGTTTTGCCCCATTTTATGATTTTTCTTGCCACGTTTTGCCAACCGAATTTCCACAGCTGTTAAAACAGTAACCCAGTCGTTAAGTGAATCTGGCAATCCCCATTGACTTTGCCCGTCAGAAGGTCGCAAAAGGGGATCACGTGACCCCAGGACACCACGACCCTCATAAATATGGAGCCAGTTGATAAGCGTCTGAATTTTGATCACGTGATCATGGGGATGCTGCAATGGTTGTGTGAAAAAGGGTCCTAAAAACAGTCACTTTTTTTTTTTCAGTGACATGGTAACTTCAAACAGTCACTAATTCAACTGCCCTGCATTCTAACCGCAATGCCACCGGGGTGTCAGGATTCTCGCAGTGACCCCTATTAAATCATGAGTCTCAAGCAAAACTTCAAAAGGATTTATTGGGAGTTAAAATGTCCGGCACTGGCTGGGTGTAGCTGATTCTGAGACACATAATTCATTGTCACCCTTGACCCTGGTTTCCTCCCCACCCCCTGGGTGTTTCGTAATTCATATCCTCCAATGGGACACATCCATCGCCAAGAGGCATCAATCATGTTCTCCAGTTAGAATTTTGCATGGCAGAAACTTCCGTCGCCTAGTTACTATCTTTGAAAACATTTATGGAACGCAATTTCGGTTTTGCAAGCTGCCGCACTGCTCCCCACTCCTCCCTTTCCGTTGGCAACTCTAAAAAGACCATAGAAATATTTTAGGAGTTGACATAGGGCTCTATACATGAACTTCTTCCTTTCCAGGAAACAAGTCCTGGGAACCAAGGTGGAGGCCGAAAGGGACGGAGTCAAAGTCCCCACCACGCTAGCGGAGTATTGTGTCAAGACCAAGACGCCAGCTCCAGACGAAGGCTCCGACCTCTTCTACGACGACTATTATGAAGACGACGAGATGGACGACGAGGTGGAAAGCTGCTACGGGGACGAGGACGACTCCGGCAACGAGGAGTCTTGACAAGGGATTCCCTGCCCCGTCCCCCCTTCTTTCGCCTCCCTCCTCCCCCTCTCCTCCTCCCTCCACCGCTGCCTCCTGCTGCTGCACCTGATAGTAGCAATAAATTACCTGACTCATACTTGAACCCAGGATCCAACCCGGCTGAGACCTGGAAACCCCGTTTGGCCCCAAGACAAAAGGACCCAAAAAACTCTACCTCAAAAGGAAGACTCGGCTTCTGCTTGACTGGGGAGGGGGTGGGAGATCTCCCAGGGGGCTTCAAGTGCTGTGTGTGTTTTTTGGGGCTTCGGATTTTGGGCTGTTTTTAAAAAAAAAAATTTTTTTCCTTTTATTCGGGGAGGATTTGGGTGGACAGAAAGCGATTCCTGATTATTCATCCTGAGCTGATGCTTTGGCCGTCTGGAGGAGAGTTCCGGGCCCGGTGCCGAGTCGTTGGACGGTCCCTTTAGGAGGCAGGACCCGAGCGCGATGTTTGGAACGGCTTTTTGTGACGTGGGTGGTGTTGGGGAGAATTTCTAGCGAGGATTTTTCTAGCTGTGCCAGGCAGGTTGGGGCGACCTATTAACCAGCCTGTGTTTGTATAGCAGAGGCAAGCATTGTGAAGTGGGTATTTCTTTCTGGTTGGCTCTGGAGACAAGGCCAGGAAGCCGTCTGAGGTTTCTTCTGGGGGTGGGGGGGGAGGGTTCCTTCCTTCCTTCCTTCCTTCCAGCACCTGTTCTCCCCAGAGCATAGGTATCTCAGTTCTGGCACTCTGCCAAGCTTCTGTTTGACCCAAATGGCCTCGAGGATGGTTTGTTGACTTTCTTTTCTCATCTTGACTTTCTTTCGGGGAAAGCCCCCAACTCCCCGGCAAGCAAAGGAACGGAGAACAAGGCCACTGCCTGGGTGGGGTTCCTGGAATGTTACAGGGAGTGAATGAGGAGGTGGGCTATCAGTGGTGCATTGTCCAGCGGTGGGGTTCTTCCAGTTTCCCAATCGGTTCGGTGATCGTGCACTTCGCGCGCGCGCAGCTTTCCAAACTTCAGAAGTGGAGGCTGAGGCTGTGCCACATCAGTCAGTGAGAGGATCAAGAAGAGAGAAGCGTAGGGTTGGTGGGTAGGCCGCTGCTACAGCTTTTCTCTTCTTTGTCCAAGTCTCAGCTGAGCGTTGGAGCTTATTTTTTTGTTTTTTTTAGCATTTTTTTTTTGCTATCAGTTCGACTGAACCAGGCCGAACTGGTAGCATTTCACCACTGCCATCGTCACTTGGGTGTCGAGCTAAAACAACAGCCTAAAACAATGCACCTCAGTTCCTAGAGAGCTCATTGCTGGATTTGGGGGACCGGCACTGGAGTGGACAGAAGGTAGTATAGACTGGAGAGAAGGCACTCCACTCCGCCTTCTATACCAGCTTCACCAAGTAGCTCCCTTCCCTTTTTTCCAGGGATCTTGAGCCAAAGTTGGGTAGCTCCGTAGGAGGCCACAGCTCTGACTGAGCAGACCCATACCTACAGCCAAGCATGGGGTCCTTCAGCCAGGACAAATTATGGGGGGGGGGAAGCATGGAAGGGAAAGGCCCTTCTCACCTTCTCCTCCAGAGCTGCCTCTCCTGATTTTCATTATGGAGAGAAAACACCAGGCCATGTTGAAAAGACAAGTCACTGATGGAAGAAAGAGACTCTGTCCAGCCGGGATGTCTCCCCTTGAACCCAGAGAGAGAAAGTAAAGAATGGATTCACAAGACCAGCAGCTAATCCTTGAATTCCCTCCCTTCGACATCCAGGTACCTGCCCAGAAAAAGAGACCCCAGTTCTAAAAGACTCAAGACACTCTTTAACACAAGGATTTCCAAACTGGGCAACTTTTAAGTCTTGTGGATTTCAACTTCCAGAACTCCCCCAGCCAGCCTGGGAGTTGACGTACACAAGGGTTAAAAGTTGCCAAGTTTGGAGACCCATGCTCTAAGACGGGGGGTGGGGGGTGGGCTGTCTTTAAACGAGACAGCTTTAAGACTTGTGGACTCCAACTCCCAGAATGGCTCCTCCAGTCATGTTGCCTCAGGAATTCTGGGAGTTGAAGTCCACAAGTCTTAAACTTAACCCAGGTTCTAACTGGTGCAGAGGTTTTTAATGTAGGACAAAAAAACCACTCCACCCACCTAGTTCCAGGTTCTCTTCAACAGAGTCTTTGATGCCGAGTTGGGGATCGCTCCTTCCTGCCCAGTGGACACTGGGAAATGTGCCCACCTTCCACTGGGAAAGTGGAAAATCTGAAAAAGGTTCTCCTTCAACCTGCTTGAGGAAAAACAAACCGTCCCAGAGTTTTCAGGAATGGGAGGCATACAAGTAAAATAGTAACCAGCGTAGGAAAATAAGGGTAGCAGGAGATTTATGATTGAAATGACTTCCAATATTAATAGTTCAGATTGGATTGTTGTCGGTTTGAACTCAGAGAATGGTGATTTGGTTGCAAACATTTCGTCCCCGTTTGAGGAGGCATCTTCAGTGCACATTCAAGCTCGGAGCTCAAACTAACAACAGAGCAAGGTATGGTTCCATTGTTTTCGACTGGTACTTCACAGACTCCAAATCAGAGGCAACTCTGGGGAAGAATAAAGAACCCCAAAAGAAATCCCATCAAACCCCTCCCAATTGGAAATGGGAAGTCCTCCCAGGAGAAAGCGGGAGTAAATGATTGTCGCAACCTCTCTGTGGGTGAGAGGACCTGCCCATAAACCCGTAGTATCTAAAGACAATCTTAACATGGTTTCCACCATCAAATTGTCCTGCTTCAGCTCTTCAAGTTGCACAAAGTAGCCAACTGCAGGCTACTCCTGAGGGCCATAAACCACCTTCAGAGCCTTAAACCAGTCCCATGTGGCAAGCAATTCTCTGGTTTCCCCATGCCATGTTCTTCATCAGGAGAAATCCAGGTAAAACAAACACGGTTTAAGTTTTGGATGGAATGAAATCCTTTATAGAGACATGGGGGGGGGGGGAATTGTCCCTGGTTTATAGGAGCCTTCCTCATATATTCTAATCCAGCCATTGCTTGCTTGAGTTCAAGTGCCAAGATGGCTGCTGCCAAATCCAGCCCGCCCCTCCAGCATTGAAGTCTTGTAATTCCAAATGTGTTTGTGGCTGTTATAGTTCTCGGGTTGCAGGGAATACGCGATGGATCTGGTTATCTGGTCATCTTAAAGCACATTTGACTTATTGCACCTAGAAGGGGCTTTTCCTTTTGCAAACAGACTGACTCAATGCCGTGTCAGATGAATGATCTCAAGACTCGAGAGTAGTCCATTCCAAAATAGCCCCATGTGAGATTGTAAGGCAGAGGTCTCCAAACATGGCAACTTTGAAGACTTGTGGACTTCAACTCCCAGAATTCCCTGGCCAGCATGGGCATTCTGGGAGTTGAAGTCCACAAGTCTTAAAGTTGGCACGTTTGGGGACCCCTGTTGTATGGTTTTCCAGGAATGCAACTACCCCAGCTGTCCTCAGCACCAGGGTCCCCCAGGGAAGATATGTAATGGTTCCACAAGGTTCTCCCATGTCTTCTGAAAATAACTGTTGCACTTTGTTTTTGAAGTCTCTTTCAACAGGAGTTTGGCACAGAAAATAGCATCCAGAAGAGGTAAGACTCCTTTCGATGGCATTTCCCAACCATGGGAGCTTTTAAAACGTGGACTTCGACTCCCAGAATTCTCCAGCCAGCATGGGCATTCTGGGAGTTGAAGTCCACATGTCTTAAAAGTTCCTGTGGTTGGGGAAACCCTGCCCTAGGAGATAAGATCCCAACCCAAGGGCATCTCTGCTGGGTGCCTCCTTTTCATGGGTTCCATTGCAGGACAATGTGACACCATATTTAGCCAAGAAGGTTCTTCTTACAGTGGAAAATAAATAAAGGGATCTGCCAGCATCAGCAAGTTGTGCAGGGGGTGTTCAAACTTGGCAAGTTTAAGACTTGTGGACTTCAACTCCCAGAATTCCTCCTCCAGTCATGTTAGGTCAGGAATTCTGGGAGTTGAAGTCCACAAGTCTTAAACTTGCCAAGTTTGAAGACCCTTGTTGTATGGAGTCTAGTTTCTCTCTCTCCTGCATTCCTGCCTTTTCAAATGTTATTCCTTTGAGCTCACTCTCTCTCTCTTTTTTTTTTTGCCGATTCCCTCCCCAAGGATTTGACATCCATCTTTTAGAACGGGAAGGGAATTGCCCACTTCAAAATGTCCTCTGTCTGCTGTAGAAAAAGGACTTTGCTAAAATCCAAGTTTTCCTTTTCACAAGCAAATGATGGTGTGTGTTGTGGGGGTTTTTTTATTTATTTTTATCCGGATCCCATGTCTCGCTGGGCGCACTGAATGGAAATTCACTCTGCTTGCCTTTTGATGTCGCTTTCCTGATTTTGTGAAATGATGCCCCTTTCTCTAGGGTGGGATTTGCTAGGATTTGCACCTGGGAGGGGTGAGGGGAGGAAGCAGGGGGGATCTAATGGGTAAAAATCGACTGTTTTGTAGAATTGGGGGGGGGATGGGTTGGCAGGGGATGGGATATATATTTTTTGCTTTTTTCTGTTTTTTTGTTTTGTTTTTCTGGTTTTGAAGCTATTTAATAAAACGATTTTGAAAGGAAGTGGGGTTTTTTTTGTCCTCTTTGGCAGCATTGCAACCGCTGGAGGATGGGAGGAAAAAAAATGTTCTGAAATGATAGTAGATAATCCGTTGTGAGCGACAGGGTTTTGCCAGCTCAAAACTGAAATAGTTATAGTGCCATGTTATTGTCCAGGGGTCTCCAAACTTGGCAACTTTAAGACTTGTGGACTTCAACTCCCAGAATTCCTCAGCCAGCTTCGTTGAACATTTTGACAGTGATTTGCTAATCTGGTCATGTGCTGATCTGGGGAAATGCAGCCTCTGAATGATTACAAAAACCCAGGCTTTTTTGAGGCTTACAGATCCATAGAGGAGAAGGGGAAGATTGGCAAAGAAGAAACAAAAGTGATAAATTCAGAGAAAATGGAAAGCCAGCTGGAGAATGGCCCTGAATGCTTAGCACAAGCACTTTAAGACTTGTGGACTTCAACTCCCAGAATTCCCCAGCCAGCATGGGGAATTCTGGGAGTTGAAGTCCACAAATCTTTAAAAGTTGTCAAGGATGGACACTCCGCTTAGCATCTGTAACTCTTCACCTAATTCCCGGTGTGACTGGAAGTGATCAGTTCACATCTCTGTTAAGAGAGAGTTCTTCTGTTGGTACAGGAAAAATATTAATTAAACCATTAGAACTGTTCATAATTTTAGGTAAGGGGCAAAGCAGTTACTCTCTTGTGGACCCTGAGGATATTCTTACTCCATATTGGAGTTTCTTCCCATTTAATAGGCTTAAAGAAAGTGCAGTTAAGATGGGGATATAGTATTTGGAACATGGGCAAAACAGGTGTTAACCAAACATATTTGGAGGAGGTTTTTGAAGAATGTTCCCATTTTGAAGAATTAAGACACTAAAGCTTCGGATATCCAGGTATACTGCCACCTTCAGCTATGATTTTATGTGTCACGAGAGCGAGTTAAGCCTTGGAAAGGATATGTGCATTTTGCAATGCCTGCCGCACAAAATAACATAATTGGAAGGGACTTTGGAGGTCTTCTAGTCCAACCCCTGCTCAAGTAGGAGACTTAATACTATTCCAGACAAGTGGCTGTCTTAAACGGCTCCAGTGATGAAGCACTCACAATCCATTCCACTGATTAATTGTTCTCACTGTCAGAAAATTTATCCTTAATTCTAGGTTGCTTCTCTCCTTAATTAACTTCCATCTGTTGTTCTTTTGTCTTGCCTTCAGGTGCTTTGGAAAATAGGTTGACCCTCTGATCTTTGTGGCAGCCTCTCAAATATTGCAAGACTGCTGTCATGTCTCCCTCAATTCCTGCAATTGTTCTTCATGTGTTTTAGCCTCCAGCTCCCTAATCCTCTTTGTTGCTCTTTTCTGCACTCTTTCCAGAGTCTCGACATCTTTTTTATAATATGGTGACCAAAACTGGAGGTTATGACCGGGAATCATGTATCACACTCAACCATATTGTATATGTGTGAAACTTGTGGTCTGTAATCCACAGATTGGGCTTAGTGGCTTGTAAGCCCCGCCTGTTTTGGGTTGTTCAACAAATCAGGTTTTAAAGATAGCTTAGGCAAGAATATGCGAAGCCAGTTATGTTTGCTGCCTTATAACCCCAAACGGTTTGTGCTAATGAGAACTTTCCCTAAAGCACTGCTAAAACTGGGAAATAGATGTTTTTTCCTCCTGTTATGAAAGAGTTATGCAAATTAATAGCAATAAAATAAAAATGGTCTTGATGTACAGGTAGTCCTCAACTTACAACAGTTCACTTAGTGACCGTTCAAAGTTATGGCACTGAAAAAAGTGAGTTATGACCATTTTTCACACTTATGACCATTGCAGCATCCCCATGGTCAAGATTTACATTCAGATGCTTGGCAACTGCCTCATATTTGATTGTTGCAATGTCCTGGGGTCATGGGATCCCCTTTTGCGACCTGACAAGCAAAGTCAATGGGGAAGCCAGATTAATTTAACAACTGTGTGACTAGCTTAACACCTGCATTGATTCACTTACCAACGGTGGCATGAAAAGTTATAAAATGGGGGCAAAACACAAATTTGGGGCTCAATTGTGGCCCTAAGTCGTGCATCCCCTGTACAAATGGCTTCATTTTGTGCAGAAATATATAACCTGACATAAATTGGCTTAATCTCTAACTTCAGCAGGAGGCAAAGAGGGATAGAACCTCTTGCGTACTTTTCTTGTAAACAAGATTTGGATTCCCTCTTGAGCAGGTCAGTGTCTGGAAGCAGTGTCTGTGAGAGCAGGTGGATAGGAGTAGACTGCTCCTAAACACAGCAGCTCTCTGAAATGTCAGTCATTTGAAAGTGTTTCTCCTTCTTGGATGCATCTTATCATTTGATTTTTTATACTTTTCTAAAACTGAGCTGCCCCAATGGTGCTTTTTTCATGACGCAATTGGAATTTGTTGTTTTTTTTATTTTGAAGAAATTTTGCTTCTCATCCAAGAAGCTTCTTCAGCTCTGACTGGATGGTGGGGAATGGAAGGATTTATACCCCTTGCAGGCAGCTAGTCATTTGCATCCTTTTAGAGAGTTGTTGAGGCTACTTGCAGGTTATCTGTGTCCTCGGAGCCACCTGAGTAGTGCAAATGGTTCTTGTAGTCTGCAATTTTTCCTCTGGAAACCCATTCCTACTCCCACTCCATTCAAAGGATGTCCATCCCAAATTGCATAGTTCAGTCTGTAGAGCAGTGGTTTTCAACCTCTGGGTCACAACCCCTTTGGAGGTCGGACGACCCTTTCAATTGGAAAACACATATTTTTGATGGGTCTTAGGCAGGGGTCTCCAACCGTGACAACTTGGAGACTTGTAGACTTCAATTCCCAGAATTCCTCAGCCAGCTGGCTGAGGAACTCTGGGAGTTGAAGTCCACAAGTCTTCAAGTTGCCAAGGTTGGAGACCCCTGGTCTTAGGAACCAAGCCATAATTTTATGGTTGAGAGTCACCACAACATGAGGAACTGTATTAAAAGGGTCCCGGCATTAGGAAGGTTGAGAACCACTGCTGTAGAAGTTTTCAAGTCATCCAGGTATCGGTTGTCCCCAATGTGCTTTTTCAGGAGGCAACGGGAGTTTCCTGTTTCTTCTACATAGTTTTTAGACTGAGCTGGTTGATGAAACCATAATTCCTTTTACACCGATTGAAGCCTTTATGGTTAGCGAACATTGGGCTTTTTCTATGCATCTAAAACCTGTTTCTTTGCTATTCACTGGCATAAGCTGCTTTTATTAACTGAATGGAAGTGTGATTTCACGATTAATTGCGCCATCATTTCCATGCAAGCAGGACAAGGATTATTACGCAACACCCACCCACGCGCCCTTATGCTTAATAACCTCCAGCGAGGTCAACGCGGTGCCTTGAACCATCGCGTGTCCTTCTGCACGACCCAAAGTAAACGGAAGTGATGGAGAGTGGGCGGAGCCGCTAGTTCTTCGCCTTGTGGTTGGCCGTCAACGTCCATTGATAGGCGGGAGTACTCTGTATGGGTATACATACGTTTTTACAGGACATTGATTGGCTTGGGCTGCTATCAGTCTACAGTCGCCATGCACTGATTGGGCAGCTCTGGAGAATGGTCAGGGACCTGATTGGCGGTTGCTATTGCGACCGCCTATTGGCGTATGTGACAGCGTAGAGGTCACCAGTTTGCCTCGCCAAATCATGAACGTTATAAAAGTTTAAGGCCGGGCTCTTTTCCGAGGGTTTTTTCTTCTCAATCTCACTTTTTCTGATCGCTTCCTTTGGCGCCGCTCTTCCTGGGTTGCCCCATATACCACACAATCGCTTCATCTCCGCCAGCGTCCAATCATCAACCGGGCCGACCGCGTCGTCACCCGTGATTGGCTGCGACTCATGACAATAATTTTAAAACCGTCTCATACACTTCCCACTTTATCCCCGCCCTTTGGAATCTTGCGCGCTCCCGAATTCTGAGTGGACCAGCTTTCGCGTCACTCCGAGGGGTTTGAGCCAATAAGATCGGAGGCTCGTCTCGCTCGTCCGCTATTGGTTGGGCGCCTTGTGGGCTCGCCCCTTTCCGTCCCCTTGAAAGGGCTATAAGCGCCTCAGACGGACGAAGTGAGACCGGCTTGGACGTGTGAAATTGTGTTAGCCGTCGGCGGAGGGTTGGTCATGGCGGCCGGAGTCGTGCTCCTGACGCTGGGCTCCTTGCTCTGCGCCCTCAGAGGCGCCTCGGCAGCAGGTAGGGCAGAAGAAAGGCTGATCTGAGTGGGGCCTCCAGGGCCACTTCCATGTCCGAAGGGCTCCTGAAAGCGGGGAGCGTTATTTGGTCTCCCTCCGGAAGAAGAACGTGGGTTGGTGGGGGAGAGAAATCTTTCATAAAAGCGGGTAGGGCGAGGAAGCCTTTTTCGCTCGTTGGTCTCCGCGTCCCTGGAGGAGGGAAGAGGTCTTGCCTCCCTCGAGTTAAGCAAGGTTTGTCCCCTCGTTCGTTATGGGGGAGGAGAGGGATGCCCCCCTCAAGACAAAGAGGGGAGGGGGGCCGTCTCCCCTTCAAGAGAATGAGGGGAGGGGGCTCCCCATGCGGTACTTTCTTCGGAGGAGGGAAAAAGTTCCCCTCAAGTTAATGAAAAAAGGGGGGGTTCCTCTTGTACATTTTTGGGGGATGGAACATCTCCCCTTCAAGGTACTGAGGGGAGGAGGCTCCTCATACTTTTGTGGGGGAGGGAAATGTCTCCCCTCAGGATAATGAGGGAGGGGGTTCCTCATACTTTATGGGTGGGAGGGAAATGTCTCCCCTCAGGATGAGGTGAGGGGGCTCCTCATACTTTTGTGGGGGAGGGAAATGTCTCCCCTCAGGATAATGAGAGGAGGGGGCTCCTCAAACTTTAGGGGGGGAGGGAAATTGTCCCTCAAGATAACAGGCAAGGAAACTGCCTCCCTGCCTGTTAATGAGGGGAAGGGGCTCCTCATTGGGGGAAGAAAATGTCCCACTCAAGACAAGGGGAGCTGGGACCCTTCCATATTACTGGGGAGGGGAAAATATCCCCTTCAAGGTGATGAGGGGAAGGGGGTCTTACACACTGAGGGGAGGGAAAATGTCTCCTTCAAGATAGTGAGGGGAGGGGGGCTCCTACAATATTGGGGAAATCTCCCCTCAAGTTAATGAAGGGGGGGGGAAGCTCCTCTTGTACATTGGGAGGAGGGAAAATGAGGGTGAGGGAAAGCACCTGCACATGTGTTAATGAAGGGATTCCATTATTGTTGAGAGGAAAGTCTCCCCCTGAGGATAATGTGGGGAGGGGGCCTTCCCATACATTATTGAGGAAGGGAAATGTGTCCTTCAAGTTAATGAGAGGAGCGTGCATGATTGGATGAGAAGGAAAAGCTCCCCTTCAAGATGGGGGGGGGGGTGTCATTTTGGGGAGAGAGAATGTTCCTTGTGTTAATGAGGGGAGGGGGAGCATCCCTCATACATTCATGGGGGGGGGGGCTGAGTTGGAGAAGCTCTCTGAAGGGTTGAAGCTCTCTGAAGGGTTGGAGTGAACAGTGATTGGGCAAGAGGGTCCCTGGTGTAGTTGGTGAGGAAAGTCATACCTTCCATTAATGGGGAAGGGACCAAATCCCCCTCCTCTATTACAGTAATGGTGGAGCTGAGAAGTATGAGTCTAGCCCAAGCTGATCTATTGTGTACTTATTGTGTTTTTAGGCAGCACACCAAGGTGAATTAGAATTGTGTAGTGTGAGCTTCAGCCTACTGTGGGAAACAAGTGTGTTACACTGTATTGTTTATTTTGGGTGGCCAAAACCCACCTCACAGGGTCGTAGTTGTGAAATTAGGGGGAGGAAGGTGTGATGGATATGTTCACTGCCTTGAGTTATTTGTACAAATAATAGAGGTGGGATACAAATAAATAGTAATTTGGTGTAAACCTAGCTGTATGTGGGAAGCAATATTGGGAAGAGCAGTGCAGAGATACTGAGCTCATGATAAGGGGCCAGAGGTTTTAGTATCTCACATACTTTTTGTGTAGGAAGAGAATATAGTTCTTCCTTGTGCAGGAGCATAGGAATGGTGAAAAGGAGGGGAAGTAGTTGAAATATGTATGAGTGGTTTTCCATGCATAGAGAATATACATTCATGTACAAGATGGGATAGACTGGAAAATACAAATGCTGTTGTTTATATTAGACTACTAAGAACATTTTCTTGCTCGTTTATTATAGCTTTCTTGCTTTGCTATTTGATACTTTTCTGATTGGCTTAAATATTAAGGTATTTGTATTTTTTAAAAGTTATGAAATGAAGGGAGGGTTTTTAACAAAATTTGTATTTTATATTTGAATATAATTATTTTCCAGACTATTTTCAGTATTTAAAGAGATTTTTCCCAACAGCCTCCCACTCATAAAATGCATGCTAGAATTACCCTTGGAGAAAAACCAAATATACTGTAGTAGACTATATGTCAGGACTTCATGAATAATTACAAGTAGCAATAACGTGTCTTAATGAATTGAAACATTGAAAGAAATATTTTTAAAAATGCCAAGTATAAAATATAGTACACAAGGAAACTTATGTCTTCTCTCTGACATGTAGATTTCTGTGTGTAAAGATTTTTTTTTATTCTGGACTGTTCAGGGGATATACAAGACTAATATTGTTTCCATCAAGACTTTTCATCTACTTTTCCCATGCAAGGAAGACTGTGGAGGAGAGATTCCTTGTCAAATTTAAATTGAAATCACAGTGGCAGCATTGGCACAACACACACTTTTCCAAATACTTTACTGTATGCTTAATTGAAAAAGATGTAAACCAAAGACAAATTTTATGTTTTTGGCTCATTGACAAGTGTGAACCTCCAATATTGAGCTAATATTGCAAATCATGAGTAATTGACTTATGCAGATAAAGGTATGAGATACTGAGAAAAATGTGTTTGAGGGGAATAAAACAGGACTACAATACTAGTAATGATGCAGTGGTTAGAATGCAGTACTACAGGCTACTTCCGGAGATTGCCGGCTGCCTTCAGTTTGGCAGATCAAATCTCACCAGGCTCAAGATTGACTCAGCCTTCCGTCCTTCTGAGGTGGGTAAAATGAGGAACCAGATTGTTGGGGGCAAGAAGGCTGACTCTGTAAACTGCTTAGAAGGGCTGTATAAGTCTAAGTGCTATTGCTGGGTAGGGTATATAAGTCTAAGTGCTATTGCTGTTGGTCTTTTCCACAGATTGTTGACTATGCTTCAACTCACCATACCTCCCCTGGAAGTCTGAACTTAGATAATAATCTAATAAAGCTCTCTAAAATTTCAGAATGTGTAAAAATGTACTTGGTTTTTAATATTTTACTTAAATAGTATGGCTTCTAGAAGATTATAGAGCCTGTTTGATGCTGAAAAACCTAGCATGTTATTTCTAGGGATGTGTAAAATTTGTTGAGGTTGAAATACTTCCAGTGAGGTTAGAATTAACTCCTTTCAAGTTTGAAACAGCTGATTGGCCTCAAAAATAGTTTACATACCTCTAAAGGTTTCATGGGGTTTCTCAAACTCTCTAGCTGACATTTCTGCTCTTGTTCTTAGACATGTGTAACACTCTAAAGTACATCTAAAACTTAAAATGATTGTGCTTTCATTGACTTAAGGTAACTTGCAACATTAATTATATTGCACAATAACTTTTTAACATTGAAGGTCAAAGTGGATTGAGAAATGGGAGTAGTCCTGTGCAATGAAACAGCAGCATCCATTTGTATCTGTTCATTTTATAGCAGTATCACGTGTTTCTTTATTGTAATTTTGCCCATGCAATATTTAATTTGTCACATTTGCCATATATCTTTTGTGAGATGGCCAATGGTTCACTTACCCAAGCCTTAGCTCTTTCTTTTCGTATTAAGAGTTCTGGATCATACAGTGAAGCTAGTGGGGGATAGATATGCAGAATTCATACTTAGTGTCAACTCTGAAGCTGGCCTGACTAAGGCCACCTTGGAGGCTTAAGTGTTGTCACAATGGTGCAGAGGGATAGGGTGGAGGGAATAGAGATAGCTGGGGTTTTGTAGCCAAAACAAAATAGTTTCCCCTGTGAACCAAGGACATTCAGACAAGTGGCTGAAAAAAAGGAGTGAAGTTTCCAAGCAATCAGACAGCACCTTGATTGGACCATATGACTGATTGGGAAAGGGGGGAAACTTTTAATTAGGTGAAAACTGCAGGAACTTTTAGAGTCAGTTTTCACCAGTCTGTGCCAATATGATATATCCAATAAACTTGTTCTTTGAGGAACCTGCTGGCCTTGCAGTTCGGTTTGCCATGGGTGTATTACTTGGAACCCAGACACTTAGGGTTGAAAGATTTATTGTTAGAAAATTCTGTGCTGGCCTATCCAGATAACTTTTACAAACTATGATTGAAACATCTGCCATTGCTTAAGATTCCTGGTTTTATATCTGAGATGTTAGAAATTTGCAATAAGAGATCTTCATGTCACAGCATAAGTAATTTTGCAATGTTGGAAGACATTTACAGCACTAGCAGGTTACAAAGCACTGATGTTTATGCCCACAAAAAGTTTGAAGTAGAATCTGCATCTGAGATCTCTTACATTTTAGTTTGAAAGGTCAGAATGAGGAATTGATTAGCCCAAAGAAGTTGAAATCTGTGGTTTAGAACTAGTCCTCCAGATGACCATAACGGAGCCTATCCAGTCATAACTCAGACTGGTCATACAATAGCACTTAGACTTATATACTGCTGCACAGTGCTTTACAGCCCCTCTCCAAGCAGTTTACAGCGTTAGCATATTTGCCCCCCAACAATCTAGGTCCTCATTTTACTGACCTCGGAAAGATGGAAGCCTGAGTCAGCCTTGAGCTTTGGTGAGGATTGAACAACTAGCTGTGGGCAGAATTAGTCTGCAATACTGCATTTTAACCACTGCATCATCATGGCTCCTGACCAGCTTGATTTTGCAGCCTCTTTTGAGGCAGTTAAGTGAACCAGATTTACTATTAGCACAGGTTTGCGAAAAGTGAAAGTAAATGTTTTTTTGACAAAACTATGGTAAAATGCCATCTCACAACTCTGGGATTCTGCAGACTGGTGTAAACATGACCCAGTTATTGAGCGCCCACAGTGCGGTCATGTGAGTGTGGAGGGGTTGACCATCAGACCTTTGAATCCAGGCCATAAATATCCCCTACGTAGGTCTGTCAGATGTTTGATCACTAAGCAACCAGTTGCAAATTGAGGACAATCTATGATTTGAGTCAGCAGTAAAGAATCACAAGTGATGCTATTGACAAACCATAGGTGATAGCACTTAATGCAACTGAATCAATGATGTAACAGTTTAGAAAATTTAGAAACAGCTTTATTAATCTGTGATCTAATGATTTCTTAACATGCCTGAGATGATTTTCTTTGCTTCCTTCAGAATAATTTTTCTGTTTGTTTCACGTTCTCCCTGTCTCCTCCCTTCCACCGTTCAAATGCTGCTGAAAAATTGATTGACAGAAGACCTCTCTTTGAGATTTCTAGGGCTGTTTCATATATACTTTCTGTTTACTTGGAAGAAGACAAAGAGTGGCTTGGCACATATTTGTGAAGACCATATATTTTCACATATCCTCTCAGGCAGAAAAGATATAACACCTGTTAGCTTCTTAAACCATATGCCTCTTTTTCTGGCATTGTGCTACACTGTAGATTGTCAATTCCCCTTTAATTCCAAAGCAAAAAGCATCAAAATAGAAAAAACAATTACACAACAAAGAAAAAGGGGGAGGAAGCAGTGCTTCTTAAAAATAAAAGCTTTAATAGCCATATTTCCTTTCAATTGTTTATACATAATCTAGTTTATAAACAGCTACTGCTTTAATAGGTATCAGTTAACACACAACCTTCAATCCACTAAGTAATTAGAGCCAGAAATTTGTCTTTCTAAAAGAGAAAGAGTAATTTCTTAGTTGAGTAACGTAGATGCTGACCTCGTCTGTAACCCTGCAGATTAATGTTTGATTAGACTAATCTTTGAATCGATCATTAGCTCAGCAGCTCTGGGAATGTGCATGTGACATATCATTCGAGCTCCCGTCCGGTTTTTACTGGACATGCTAGCTCTGCAAAATGGAAGGAAAGAGCAGCAGTCTTGTGAAACGTCAAATATTTCCCATGTTTCTCTTTATCTTTGCAATGTAGGTTACAATTGGCTTGTGGAAGTAGCTTACATATTTCAAAACTGCCATATTATCCCTTATCATTTCTTTGGAAAGCCAAGGGACTGTCTTGTTTGTACTGGACACAGAACAGATGTAGCTGCTTTATTTATTTATTTTAAAGTTAATCCAGGCCAACCCAGTGAAATGCAGCTGGCAGTGTATTTTAATTTTTTTTTGTTTTAATTGCAGATGTATTTGCTGCATTGAAGAGAGAGTTCATTGGTAGGAGGTATTCTCAGATATGCCTCTCATGAGAAGCAGATACTTTCTTGCCCCTCTCACCTCCTTAGTCTGTTTCTTATCTGGCTAGTGTTGGAAATGTTCTGGTGAAACGTGTTTGGGACAGTGTCTGCTTTGTGAGGAAGTGTTTAAAAATAAGGGATGAAGTGAAGGTATGTCCAGCAGGCTGATGTGTTGATAACACCTAGCTTTGATGTGCTCTTAACTGAACCATCTCAAATCCCTTTGAGAGTTTTCTCTTTAACAATATTGCAGGAATCTTTTTTTTTTTTTTTTCATTTCACAAGAAAGTAATCTTCATCCTTGAACTTGCTTGTTCTGCTATCTAGCTTGGAAGCATCTTACAATTTTTATAGATTTTTATAATAGCATGGTCATCCTTACAAAGTTATTACTGTTTTATATTGGGCCAATTCTGTCCTTGGCAGTTTATGGCATTTTCTATTGCAAAATAAAGATACACCTGCTTGGGAAAATGAAGCATATGCTCGAGTGATCTGTTGTAAAGAGATTAAAATGTTATCTCCCTGATCACTTTAACTGGCATCTGTTTTAAAATGTTACCCTAGCTCTGTAGTGCTGGAACAAAATTATTTGGCCATGTTTAGACAATAGTGTCTAAAATACTGAGATTTTAATCCAAAGCATAGAAGACTTGTGTTATTAAAACTTAAGATGCATGACTTCTGGTGGCCACGTGCTTTGTTTTTGGTTGTGAGGTGGAGGCATTGTTTAGGGAACTTTTTTAAAAGAATATATTTTTGCTTTAATAGAACATTGCTCTTGGCAAAACCAGTAGTCTAAAGAGGTTAGCTAGTTGTGTGTGCCAGTTACTTTATACAGCCCTGCAGTTTCACCCTCTGATGAGAGAAGGTTTGCTTTTAGTTGAAGGTGACTTTAAAGCAAAAATCACATGATTTTCCTTTGGGCAAAATTCTAAGTAGAAAGAGCAGAAAAGCCAATGGTTTGTATCTGCTTAGTGGCCTGCTGTTTTATTGCAGCTCTTTTTCTCCACTCTATTTAAGGGATCTAATTAATTAAGAGGCTTAAGCAGGCTTTTAACATAATCATTTTATTTCACCGCCATCTTACATTCAGAACTGCTATTTCTTCTCTGTTTTTAATTGGAAATATAAATATGGCAAATGTGATTAAAGTTAATATGTGATGACTAAACATAGAACAAGACTTAATGGATCTTTGTTTCCTTGTTAGCTTTTGCTGCTGCTTCCCTCCTATCTGTTGGGGCATCTTTGGAAGTGTTCCTGATTGCTTGGCCCTTGTTTTCAATTCATCTTGTACTTTATATAGAAGAGCTATTTTAAATGGTCTCCCATATGGATTCTAACATTTTATTGGGAATGTGAACCAGCAACTAAGCTGTCTGGGCAGCTTGACCTATAAAGGAATCGAACATTTTAATGTCCTTCTTCGATTTCCGCTAAGTGCTGCAGAAATGAATAAAAGCAAAACCAGTTATCACTGCAATTTAAAATGTAGTCATTTCACACAAAGAGACAATCTTCAGAAGTGCCGTTACAGAATGGACATTGCAGAGTTTTCAGTTCTTACCGACTTTTAGGTATATTCTTTCTCCTAGACTAGAAGGAGATATTTGCACAGATCTGGTAGGAGATAGGCAGTTTTAAAAAAACAGAGAAATAACCATTAAAAAGCATTTCAATGCAAACCTGTTTTTAAAAGTCCAAGTTTTCATTCAGGGGAAATCCATCATGGATTCCAACTAGGCTCTGTGCTTATTAGTCAGATCTGGGATAATTGTGGATCTGAAAGGGCAAGATACTGTAATTTTTTCTTGTGGCTTCTTTGAAGGAAGCTTTAAAGACAGATTTGGGTAAGGTTACCATGAATGACTGTGATGAGTACAAACTATAATTATGTATTTATATTTCATATGTCTCAAAAAGATGTTTAAATGTAAAAATGTTTAGAGTAAAAATGTAAGTGAGAAATAAAATGCAAAAATTATGGCAATTTGTAATGGGAAACTTTCTGGATTTTGGTTGCAGAGTGAGTTTATGAGAATAACCTTCTGAATTTTCCTCTCTCCCTAGTAGATCAGTTTTTTAAAAAATATTTCAGCTGTTCTGTGATAACAGTCTCATTTCAAGTTCTCCCATTTAAAAATAGTTATTTCTGAGATTGATTATAGCTTTGTCCCACTGTTTTTTAACATTACAGTAACTTATGCCCATGCGTGCACACATATACAGAGTAACAATAGATAACTTTTTGTGTGTAGAAGACTTACTTGGAGTCCATTATAATTATATAAGTATAATAATTGTCTCGTAAAATGGCTGCTATTGGAGAGTGTGATGATTGTTCATAAATGTCTGGAAAAATACAACACAAAATAAATATTTTTGTAGTTTTTCACAAGCCACGCATCCTATAAAACAGTATCTTGATTTTATGACGTGAATCCCTGTATATCTTCGTTCTAGTTCTGAAATGCAACAGCTTCCTTATTATTTATTCATGCATACTCCTTATCAAAATGCCTGTAACCAGTTGGTGTCTATTTTTAAAAATGGTGTTTCCATGTTTGATTAGAATTCTATAGGAGGTTAATTCAACGTGGCAGGCTGCTCTAGACCAAGGCACTGCATATTTGTAGTTGATTAAAGTGTGCAGGTTTTTGTTTATATTAAGCTGGTATTTTTTCCCCTGTAGGCTTGCATTTTGTAAACTGTAGAAACAGCCCTTTGGACGTCTGGCAAGTTCACAGGAGCTCTCAGGGAGCCGCCAAGGCTGTCATTAGCCCGCCTGGGTTGTCCTCCAGAATAGGCATGAATGAACAGAATACAATGTACCACATTGCACAATGTATCTGAAGCCATTTGAGTTTCTCTTGGAAGGTGGAGGAAAAACATGACTCTGTTTTACCAAATTTCATTAAGCAGATCATGAAGTTCCTGGGAAAGAGTCATAAAAAGGGAGATGATGGCAACATTTATGAGGAAATCCCCACATTAAGAAAATCAAAGTCTGTGTTTGAAATCATACAAAGTATAGGAGACAGAGGTAGTCCTCGACTTACAACCGTCCATTTAGTGACCTTTCAGCACTGAAAAAAACGGACATGACCAGTCCTCACACTTACAACTATAGCAGCCTCCTTACCATCATGTGATCAAAATTCAAGCACTTGTAACTGGCATGTATTTGGGTGATAGGATCATCATTTGTGACTTCCTCAGCTGGTTTCCAACAAGCAAGGTCAATGGGAGAAGCTGGATTTGCTTAATGACCAAGTGATTCACTTAACAATCACAGTGACTTGATTAATGACTGATGCAGAAAGGTCGTAAAATCGGGGACTATCCACCTTGCTCAACAATTGTCGTAAGTCGAGGACAATACTCTGTAAAGTAATCAGGATCAAGCAACAGGGCTCACTGTGAACTGAAGATGATAAAAAAACAGTGGTGTCCCAAAGGTACTTTTTTCAGGAGGCAACTCGATTTTCTTGTTTTTCCTTTGAAGATGTTTTGCTTTTCATCCAAGAAGCTTCTTCAACTCTGACAGGATAGTGGGGAATGGAAGGATTTATACTCCTTGCAGACAGCTGGTCATGGAATATATCCTGTCAGAGCTGAAGAAGCTTCTTGGATGAGAAGCGAAATGTTTTCAAAGAAAAAACAAGAAAGGCCAGTTGCCTCCTGAAAAAAAGCACTTTGGGCACAACCATGACCTGGATGACTGAGAATCTCTACAGAATAAAACAGTGGTGGTTTTTCCCTTCCCTTCTCTTCAGGTGTTCCTCAATCAAATATTCTGAATTTTAAGAATCTTTTTGTTGCGGAACTTCCGGTTTTGCGTGGCTTCGGCAGCAGCAGGAATTTGCTTATCTGCAATTCCTGCTGTGCTTGCTGCCAAGGTGCCCCCAATCTAAATGGGTCTGGGGGATATGGCTGCCCTGTAGAGGCAGCCGAAGAGAGAGGGGATCTGGACAGGGGTTTGGGGGTGTCGCAGACCCCCTCCCCAGCCGGAAAAACCTATTTTTCCCAAGGTGGTGGAGCGGCGGTCAGTGATGGCCATCACAAAGAAGCCTGCAGCCGGGTAAGATTTGTGCTGGAGGTTGCAGGAGGAAGTGAAAATTTGGCTGAGCCGAGACAATAACAACTCTTAATTACCCTGGAAACTGAACTGTTTGAATTGCCTGAGGATACATTGTTCCCCAAAGAAGACTGGAAAGCTGAGGTTAAAGCTGTTAAGGGGAAACAAATTTTTTCTTAACTCTCCCTCCCCATAGAAATAGCAGACGGAGATCTGGAAAATCTACTTGGGCACGGAAGGTAACTCAATTTGAAATTTAAAGCCAAGGGATAAAGTATTTCTGGACATTGGATTTAAAAAAAACAACAACTTAAAATTGATTTGGTTTGCTTTGTGACTTTGAGATCTTTGTGAAATTTTGTTTTTTAAAAAAAGGGACTAAAGATATTGGGGTTGCGTTAAAAAAGAAAGAAAGAAAGAAATGGCATTATCTTTTGAAGGACTACAAATGGAATTTCAAAAACTGAAAAACGAAGATAAGGGCTCGTTTGGATCTATCTTTCGCTTTTTGGAAATGGCAATTTCTACCTACCAAGAAATACGACAGGAAGGCTGGGATGAAGGAGAAGAAGCCATCTTTAATGGACAAACACATTAAAGGGGGCAAGGAAAAGATGAACTTAAAACTTAAAAAAGCAACCAAGAAAAAGAAAAAGATGAAAAAGCGATATGATGTCAGAAAGCAACAGAAAAGAGAAATACAACAGAGAGGGAAGATTAAGAGAGTGAAATTGGAGAGATGGGGGGGTCAAAAAGTTAGAATGGAGAAGAAAAAAGGGGGAAAGGAAAGAAGTCATAAAGGCTTTAAACAAGATACAAAAAAATGTTTTTTTTTTTCAGAGATAAGGGGTGAGATAATCTTTTTTAAAAAATGATTCTGCAAAAGTACATAAAAATGCATTGTAGACATTCACATTTGAAGTTGAGTTAGAAAATTAGAATATTATATGATTTAAAAATGTATTAAAGCAAAGTCGTGATTTAATTATAGAGTTTAATTTCTTAATTTCATAATAGTATTGCTTAAGAATTAATAATAGAATTTAATTTCTTATGAAACATTGCTTTTACTATATTATAAATTTAATATTTCTTTTTTACTTGTTTTTAGTTTTATTATTACTTATTAAACTCAATATTATTTGTTTGTTTTACTATTTTGAAATGTAATACTTTGAATGTACGGAGCAGAATCAGTACGGAAAATATGTATTATTTTAAGTGTTATTTAGGGGGGAGATAAAAAGTTGTCACACTTCAATCTGGGTTTACAGGAGAAATATTGTATTAGATAGAAAGGATAAGTAGATGATTGAAAGAAAACAGACCAAAGATGCAAATATAATTATTTAATTGAGGTGGAATAAATAAAATAGAATTAAAAGAATGAGTAGGAGAGAGAAAATATATGGAAAATAGAGAATGTTAAATAAGATATGAGAGAGTATATTAAGTGAGTATAAATTTTGATTGATGTCTGTATAAAAAGAGTTAACTCGGGGTAAGCCGCCTTCCAAAAAGAAGTTTTATGTATTTATATTTTGTGTAATGTTTGTTTAAGTCTGACAGGATGTGGAAGAATACTAATGAAAATATATATTTTTAAGACAGAAGAAATATGACTCAATAGAATGAAAGGGAGTAATAAAGAAAAGTTTTGAAAAGATATGAAGTTGATTAGATAAGATAAATATATATATAGAAGTGTGATAATTTGGAATTATCTTCTTTTTAAATAAGATTTGTTTCTTTTAGAAAAGATATTTTATGTTACTACATCCTATGTTTTGTTTGTGTGTGTTAAAGAAAAATAATAAAGTTTGTTATTAAAAAAAAAGAATCTTTTTGTTGCCATTTGGAATAAAGCAAGTCTTGGGTCTAACTTTGAAAACAAAAAGCAGCCCCAATCCTTGAAACAAATGTTTTGTTTTTTGTTAATGTGCCACATCATTCCAGAATCTGAATGGCTAAATTAGAAATGTTCCTTCCACTTCAGCACAAACAAGAGATTTCCCCCCACAGGCTTCCTGTCTCTTTCTAATCTTCTTAAAGGACCTCAGCGGATCCTTCCACAAAATCTCAGTCACTGCTTCTCTTTTTTCCTTCTGCAAAGCCTTGTTTTTACAGAACTGCCATTTATGGGGAAATTGTGCCATGTTTTGTTTTTCAATACTAATTGCTTTAGGAAAGGCATGCATTATGCTTTGCAAGTCAGATGTATGGTCGAGTGAGTGACAATCTTAAAGGCCCAGAAAGCACAGAAAGAGGAGGCCTAATCCATGTGCTTTAAAGGAAACCTGTGCAAGGTTTCAGTCACTATAGCCAGGAATTAGCTAGTTTGGGTCAGCTGATCATGAGGGTGAGCAAAGAAACAATTATTTGGTGCAGTACACATGAGGACATGTTCCTTTCTGACTTTCTTTATGAAAGGCCTCATATTTGTACTTTTGCACACCTGATTGGATTTGCTAAGAGCAAATTGTGTGCACCAATCCCTTGATAGGAGAGTGATTGTGCAAACAATGCTGTGAATGTGCTGATCATTCACTTTTCCCTCAATTGCCTCCATTATTGTCTTTTCCTCTTTCTTGGAGAAGAGGAAGAGAGTCTGAACTCTTATTGAAGCAGGGGTGTAAACAGGTAATGTCACAATAACGATATATTTGCATATCATCAATACTCACAATAACTATATCGGAAATTTAAAATTGAGAAGCTGTTTTGCGTAAGTGTTACATTGGGGCAAAATACTCAGTCCCAGGTCTTTCTCATGAATCTATTCCTGTATGAAAAGATAATGCTCTGAAAGAACTCGTGAAGACTAGTAAACCATCTTTTTTTATTGTGGTTTAATGACCTTACAAACACATGCATAGGAGAGGTTGGATCGTGCCTTTTCCATGTGTACAAGGTTCTTTTGAGAGCTCTGTAACGGCCTGTGAATTTTTTTCAGGGTCCTGATTTGCAAATTGCTTTAAGACACAATGATGCAACAGATCATTGAACTGTTACTTGGTAAATATTCAATACTGCTTTTAGTAAAATGCACTACTAATGTTGCAGCCTCTATAGTGTGAAAGTTAAATAACAATGGGTTCTGTTTCACCTCTTAGTTGGAATACCTTTTTTATTTTTTGGTTTAAGAAAGATGTTAGTAAAGGCAAAGAACATGGAGGCAACATATTAATATCGCTAGTGATAAAGAGCCGCGGTGGCGCAGTGGTTAGAGTTCAGTACTGCAGGCTATTTCTGCTGCCTGCTGGCTCCCTGCAATTTGGCAGTTCGAATCTCACCAGGCTCAAGATTGACTCAGCCTTCCATCCTTCCGAGGTTGGTAAAATGAGGACCCAGATTGTTGGGGGCCAGAGGCTGACTCTGTAAACTGCTTAGAGAGGGCTGTGTAAAAGCACTGTGAAGCAGTATATTAGTCTTAAGTGCTATCGCCAGTGGTACTTTTTGTTAGAAAGCTCTCCATCCTCATTCACCAAGGGAAGAGAAGCTTTCCAGGCTGTGCTGTTTCTTTACTTTCTGGGTCTTGTAACATATAAGCAACCAATTAAGGAATCGGTATACTGTGAGTTACTGTTATCCCTTTTTTAAAAATCAGAAATATCTTCTTTTTGAATGCACTATTTTTTTTATTTATTTTTCCCCACTAACCCTTTGTTGCTAATACCTCTTCAACTCATAGCTGGCTTTATAAAGTCACCTCTCTCTCAAAAGAAACTGACAGAGGAAAGTGTGGAACTGCACTGTGAGGCTATTGGCAACCCCATCCCCGAAATCCAGTGGTGGTTTGAAGGAGCTGACCCCAATGGTACCGCCATACAGCTGTGGGATGGCGCCTGGCAGAACCGGGTCCAAATCAGCGCAACCTACCAGCGGCACTCCTCAAGCACTATCGCCATCACTAATCTCATGATCAAAGACTCTGGCACGTACGAATGCTGGGCCAGCAACGACCCTGATCGTAACCACTTGTCGAAGAGCCCCAAAGTCAAATGGATCCGTTCCCAGGCGAATGTCATTGTCACTAAGCGTGAGTGGCAGACTCCTACGTGTCGGCGTTCCCACGGACACTGAAATGTCTCCAACATTACCATCCCCATGCCCCCCCGCCTCTCCTTCCATCCGTGTCCTGTGGCTTTCCAAGACCCTCTTATGCACCTCGGTTTCCCAACCCTCGTGAACCCCGCAGGGATCCACCTGCAGCCTTGGGGTTGTGACCTCTCCGTTGAAATGGTCCTGCCCTTTTGGGGATACATTGGAATGCTGCCTCTCTTCCCCCAACGTTCCCATTAGAAACAGACCAGGTTGCCTCTGCGCTGCTTCCACCAGTCATTTCCAAACCTAGCTCCACCCCCCCTTCCCACCCTGCACTCTGATATTTCTTCTTCCATCTGTGCGGTTGTGCTTTTATTTTATTTTTTTTGCTTCCCCATTTTACAAGGAGCACAATTTTGCAGGGGTGAGTCCAAACTTGTATTTGTGCTTCTTGTAACTGGCAACCGTTTTCTGACAAGGCCAAATTTTCTCTTTGCCACTTAGGTCATAGGCTTAATTCTTCTTGGCTGTAGGATGACCAGTCGGCTATCCTTCCATTTGCAGAGCTGCAAAAGTCAAATTTCTAACGGAGGGGGGAAATAAAATGATATGGCCGTTGGCTGAAATGCTGAACTTGCATTGACGGGCAAGAGCATTTCCAATCTTGGTTTTCAAATTCTTCTCAAGCCCCTTGAAAGCTTGATCAAGGATTCCTTAATGGTGTCAGGAATGGCTTTCTTGTTTCTGAGGCTGAGATACGCATATCCTTGGTTCATATGAGGTGATGGTGCAGCCTAGCCAATGCAACATATGAACTAGATCCAGGCTTCAATACCTCTGCAAGTAGACCAGCTCCCCTTGTAGATGTTCAAGGAGTGTCTGTGTGAGAAACTGTTCCTTAACTGAAGGAAGTTTGCAAATGGCTTGTTCCAACAATGGCTCATTTAAAACAAAATGATAAATGGAAAAACTTATCTTTAGGAGGCAAGTGTCAGGTGTGTCTTTTACCTTTATACCCTGTCTTGTGGGAAATGGCCGACTTGGATGAGTTGGCTTGACTATGGGCAGGGAAAATATTCGTAGCAGTATATTTCTCTTGAAAATGGTGATTAAATATGACGGTTAGCTTGAATAAACTTCTTTCAGTGCTTAAAATCTTTGTTTAGATGGTGAATTTACCTTTGGGAGGGAGAAAGGGGAGTTGCATACCCACTAAATTTCATACTGTTCAAGGAATGGTCATTATAATTTATTGAATTCCAAAAGAAGCAAAGCATGAAAATAGCCACATACTCCTTTTGGGTACTCTGTGCATACGAACTCGGGTGCAATTGTTTCTCTCTAAAAGAAATGCAAGAAAATAGCTCTGCTAATTATGACTTTGTGATTTTGTCGTATTTATACCTCATCAGGTGAGAAATTCTCCTTCGTGGCAGGCAAAGGCTAATACAGGTAGTCTTTGACTTACAGCAGTTCATTTAGTGGCTATTCAAAGTTGCAATGGCACTGTAAAAAAGTGCCTTATAAGGCCGTTGCTGCATCCCCATGACCATGTGATCCAAATTAAGGTGCTTGGTTCATCTTTGAGGGTTGCAGTGTCCCAGGGTCACTTGATCCCCTTTTGATACGTTCTGACAAGCAAACTGGGTTACTTAACTGCAGTGATTGACATAAGTGTCATTTAGATTGACTCGGCAAGAAAAGTTGCAAAATAGGGGAACGTCTCACTTAGCAACAGAAATTTTGGGCTCAATTGTGCTCGTAGGTTGCGTCCTACCTGTACACTGTCTTCTGCCATGATTAAACCTTATAACTCTCATGTAAGCACAGGCCTTTCCTAGGTAGGCAAAGAGGCCTGATAAGGAATGTGCAGCTTCCACAGTCTCTGTGGTTGAGCTGGGCTTAAATTGGGGTCGATTATCACCCAGAGGCACTGGATTGCTGCCTGTATTTCTCTTCTTGCACTGGCTTAAGATCCTTAATGCAATTTCTGCTCCTGGCCTAAAATTGAACTACCGGTACCCCTCGGCTTACAATGATTCATTTAGTGACCATGTGAAGTTACGATGACAGTGAAAAAAAATGATATGACATTTGTCACACGACCATTGCTGCGTCCCCATGGTCACATGATCAAAATTTGGATGCTTGGAACTGGCATGTATTTATGACTTTCAGTGTTCTGGGGTCATGTGATCGATCATCTTTTGCAACCTTCTGACGAGCGGAGTCAATGATTCATTGAACAGCCGTCTTACTAATTCAATAACTGCAGTGATCAACTTAATAACTGGCAAAAAAGGTTATCAAATTGGGCAAAACTCACTTAACTGTCTTGCTTAGCAATAGAAATTTGAGGTTCTATTGTGGTTGTAAGTCGAGGTCTACCTGTATACAGCCATTTTTCATAAATATATTCCTTTAGTTTACTGCAAAGAGACAGAATGAAACTAGATGTTTCATTGTGGTGATTGTTCAGAAAGGAGAAGAATTTGTACGTGTGTTTAAGCAGAAGAAACAATAAAGCAAATACATTTACTCCAAAATCACAAATGAAGCACCCAGAATGTTTTGAACCATTCAATGGGTCTGTATGCATAGATACACTATTTTATTTATCCAAGTAGTTGTATTTATTAGTTAACCTTAGAATAATGATGTGCTTAGAAGGTGATGTGCTGTTTAGAAATGATCGTTACCTCTGCTTCCTAATCTCTTTCCCTTCAAATCCCTCAGATGGATGTTAATTTCCTGGTGTTTCATGATTTATACAACTGACCACATTGTTTCAAACCTCAGAGCCTTGATTTTAATGATAGGAGTTAAATGCAATTACTGTGCTGCAACCAAGCTGCTCTTTCTTAGGCATGCAGGTGACCGAATCCTATGTCAAAACCCAAGGCTCTTTCCTTCTTTTAAGAGGTGCTTAAAACATGCTGACACACCCATGATATCCTAACCTAATTTTTGTTTTCTTTTTAACAATCAGGGGCCAAAATCTCAACCTCTCCTGAAGTAACTTCTGGATCAAATGTGATTATTTCATGTAACATAAGTGAAACACCAACACCTATCAAAGGCAATTACTGGATGAAGGGAGAGACAAAGCTTGATTCCAATGAGACCGCTCTGGATTTTACCTCCTACATGTAGGTGACTTTAAAGTGAAACATACATGAGTTAATTATCAGAATCAGTTTGGTGTAATGGTTCGGGTGTAGTCCTGCCTTAAGCGTGGTGACTTTGGGCCAATCACCAGGAGAACTGGGAGTTCTAGTCCGCCTTAGGCATGAAAAACGTGGCAGAGTGACTTTGGGCCAGTCACATTTTCTCATCCCACCTCACAGGGTTGTTGTTGTGGAGAAAGGAGGTGGAAGAAATAGTTGCATGTTGATTGCATTGAGTTGTATATGAAAGAAATGGGATAAAAAAACCTTTTAAAAAAAATTATCAACTTCTCCAAATGGAATATTTCCTCCAAATGCAAAATGGGGAAACTTCACAGCTTGTTTGACCCACTTAACAAAGTTCAGTGGAATCATTTTTCACAGTAAGATGTACCCAAAGTCAAAAAAAAAAATTATTTCAAATTTTAATGGAGATTATTTCCTAGGAATTATGCAGGAGATTATACTGCATACTTATAAAAGAAGTTAACAACCATTTCTTCCTCCTCCTCCTCCTCCTCACCAGAATTTTGCTAATAAGGTGGGGGAAGGGAGTAATGAATTGTATGCATTAGCTCAGGGGTCCCCAAACTCACCATCTTTAAGACTTATGGACTTCAACTGCTAGAATTCTCCAGCCAGCATAGCTGGAAAATCCTGGCCGTTGACGTCCACAAGTCTTAAAGTTGCCTAGTTTGGAGACCTCTGCATTAGTTTAACAACGAGCCTGAAATGCTTTGCCTGCAGAAAGCATGATTCTTAACTGACTGTCACTGCACAGAAATCTCTGGTGCTTGAATGTTGGGCAGTAGTACTAGCTTCATTCTAAATGAGAAAGGAGGAGGTGGGAATTCACCTGAGAACAACTTGGCACTCAGTGGCAGGTGTAACACAAAAACGGGGAAATGCAGTGTGCAAAATAATTGCTTTTCTTTTTTTTTAAATCTGGTTTTAATCCCACTGCTAACCACTGCAAGAGCCCACATTATTTAAAGGTACACAGGTAGTTCTTCGACTTGTCACAGTTCGTTTAGTGACCATTTGAAGTTACAATGGCATTGAAACAAGTGACTTAAGAGTCCCTTTTTTTTTTTTTTTTACACTTACAACCAGTTGCTGCACCCCCAGTGTCTCGTGACCACAATTCGGATGCTAGGACAACTGGTTCATATTTACAACAGTTGCAGTGTCCTGGGGTCATGTCATTCCCTTTTGTGGCCTTCTGACCTGCAAAGTCAATAGGAAAGCCAGATTCACTTAACGACCATGTTACTAACTGAACAACTGTAGTGATGCACTCGACAACCAAAGAAAAGTCATAAAGTGGGTCAAAATACACTTCACTGTTTCACTTAGTAACATAAATTTTGGGCTCTGTTGTGGTCATAAGTCAAGGACTACCTGTACTGTACATCTCCTGAAAAGGGGGAAGTACACTTCCTCCAGCAAATTAACAACCAGAAGAGTAGCTATAGAATACATATAGTCTTCAACTTACAGCCATAAATGAGACCAGAATTTCTGTTGTTAAGCAATGCAGCTGTTGTTGAGCAAATTATGCGTTCTTTAAGCGAAGGGAAGGTCGCAAATGGCGTGCATGTGCCCCCCCCCATGCTGCAAACGTAAACACAGGCAGTCCACAATTGAGCCCACAATTTATGCTGCTAAGTGAGAAATCTGTTGAGTTTTGCCTCGTTTTACAACTTTTCTTACATTTGTCAAGTGAATCCCTGCAGTTGTTAGTAACAGATTCCCTTAACAACCAGGTTACTTACTTATCAACTATCCTAGAAATGTTGTTTTGCATGTCTCAATTTATTACATCGCACCGTTGTTAAGTGAACCTGGCTTCCCCATTGATGTTGCTTGTCAGAAGATCGCAAAAGGGGATCACATAACCCTGGGACACTGCGGCCGTCATAAATATGGACCACTTGCCAAGCATCCAGATGTAAATCATGTTGTCCTGGGGATGCTGCAACGGTCGTAAACCTGAAAAACGGTCATAAGTCATTGTGACTTCAAATAGTCACTAAGTGAGCTGTTGTAAGTTAAGGACTACCTGTACAAGCCAGGTGCCAAGCAACCAAATTTTGATGATGTGGCTTGCATTGGTTGTCAGTGCAAGGACTTGGTTGCACATTTCTCAGGACTGTTGTAGCTTTGAGCAAATGAATGACTGTAAGTTCAGGGCTACCTATGTTAATTTCTGATCGGACTTCACTAAAACAAAGATAAATCCTTCAGAAAAAGCATTATTATTCCACCAGAGAGTAGAAACTTTGCCAATCTGACTACCTGGTGCCAGAGCCTTGGGCATTAATTGATTAATTAATTAATTGAGTCGCCATGGGCAAATAGGCAATATAAATCAAATAAATAAAAATAAAATTAAAACAAGATATTCCATCCTGCAAGGAGCGACTGGTTGGTTATTTGAACTCTTCAGCTACATCTATAGATGGGAGATTCTTGGACAGTCAGGATTGTTCTATCCACTCTATTGTTTTATTGTGATGGCTTCCTGGAACTTTTCCTCTCAAGATTCCAGCCCTGTCCCAGAAAGTTTTAATTAGGTGTGCTCAGCGGAGTTTTAGGTGTGTGTCCTACCCTTTGATAGGAAATCTAATCCAGCCTTTCCTAGTGGTTTCCCCCCCCCCTCCTGGATGATGCTGGAATGTAGCTCCTTTTACTCCGTGACCATTGCGTTTTCTGAGTGAAATTATAATTGGCAATATCCATTCCCAGTTCTCCTCCTGCGATGCTTTTGTGTGTTCTACTGGTCACCTGCTGGTATGTGTTTGTGTGTGTGTTTTTGAATCCTAGGATCCCCAAAGTGGATTATGAAACCTCGGGAGAATACCACTGTGTCTTTGACACCATGCCCCTCTCAAAAGCAACGGTGTACGTGAAAGGTAACTTCTCTGGGTGCTTCAGTCCTCTGCTTTTTCTCCTCTTTCCATGGGTGAAGCTGTACACAGAGGAGAAGGACTTTGTGTTGTCAAATGCATGAGGAATGAGCCACTGCTCATAAGTTCCTCTAGCTGCCACTCTAGTCTGAGAAAAAAAGGAGCTATGAAGGCACAGTTGTTAGAATGCAGTATTGCAGGCTAATTCACTGCTCACTGCCAGCAGTTTGATCCTGATCAGCTCAAGGTTGATTCAGCCTTCCATCCTTCCGAGGTCGGTAAAATGAGGTTCCAGATTGTTGGGGGCTAGAGGCTGATTCTGTAAACCACTTAGAGAGCGGTATATAAGTGCTAAGTGGGAGGGAGGGAGGGAGGGAGGAAGGTAGGTAGGTAGGTGATGGCACAGTGATGAGAATGCAGGATTGCAGGCTGACTCTGCCCACTGCCAGGAATTCGATCCTGCCCAACCCAAGGTTGACTCAGCCTTCCATCATTTCAAGGTTGGTAACATGAAGACCCAGATTGTTGGGGGCCATATGCTGACTTCATAGACCACTTCGAGAGGGCTGTCAAGTCCTATGAAGTAGTATATAAGCCTTAAGTACTAGTGCCACCCATTTTTCATCACCTAGAGGGGACCATAACAATACCCAAATATTTGTCTCCAGGAAATCTGAGTGGAAGTCTGTTTCAGATGATGTAGACCAGCCTGGTATCCTCTAGGTCAGGATTTCCCAATCTTGGCAACTTTAAGATGCATGGATTTCAACTCCCCGAATTCCCCAGCCAGCCCTGGGGATTGAAACTTGAAGTCCACGCATCTTAAGGTCATCATAGTTGGGAAACCCTGCTCTAGTTAAATCGGATTGCAATTTCCATACTGGAATTGTGGGATTCATAACCGAATACCTCCCAAGGATGATAAATTGAAGGAGGTTATGATATGATAATGAGCTAGTTAGAATGCAGCACTGCAGGTTAACTGTGCCGACTGCCAGCAGTTCGATCTTGACCAGCTCAAAATTGACCCAACCTCCCATCTTTCCCTTGGTCGGTACAATGAGGACCCAGATTGTTGGGGGCAATAGGCTGACTCTAAACCGCTTAAAGAGGGCTAGAAAACACCATGAAGTGGTATATAAGTCTTATAAGCGCTATTGCAGTTGCTAGATGAAATATTCCTGTGTTTTCCCAGCCTTTTGCACCTCTGTCCCCAAATAACTAATTCCCCGACCTTGCAAGGAACTCTGCTGCCAAGGCTTGTTCACGATGGACGAGAGTTTATAGGCCAGGGGTTTTCTTGATCAACCTCTCCTCCGACCTCTCTTTGAACTGATGGTGACCTACTGGCTTTTCTGATATCCTGTTGCAGTTGCTCCCCACGTGGTGCCCTACAAGAAGACGGAGCACGGAAACGAAGGAGACGCCATAACACTGATTTGCAAATGCAATTCTTACCCTCCTGCTACCCAGTGGACTTGGTACAAGATGGTGAACCAGGTGCCTCAGGTGAGCACCTTTCCTGCCACGAACCCACGATTCTCCTGCTTTCTCCACACTTAAGTGTCCTGGCTGCTTATGGAGAAACCATGTTAAGAGTCCCACCTGCGGTCTTTCCAGTTCAGGGTTTTTCTTCAGAGACGGTGAATTGCAGAGAGAGGTTAACATACATACCTGTAAAAAAGAAAAGCCCATTTGAAATCAGGAAGCCCTCGACTTAAAACCAGCAGTGGGATTTAACAACCGGTTCTCTACCCTAATGACTGCTGGGTAGGCGTTGCTGGGTGGTCATGTGACTGGGTGGGCGTGGCCAACTCGATGTCACTCGCATTGAGGGGCGCCTCTCTTGGCCCCTCCTTGCCTCGTCTTGCATGTTACGGTAAGAGAGGAAGCTTTTTCAAAGTCATCTTCCCCTTGATTCTAGCCAATAAGGTGAGATTTTGCTATCAGAAGACCTGATGTATATTTCCAAGTATTGTTTATCACCATTTTCTCTTGGTTATAAAGAATAACAGAGTTGGAAGGAACCTTGGAGGTTTTCTTGTCCAACCCCTGCTCAAGCATGAGACCAGTGATGGGATTCAAAACATTTTACTACTGGTTCTGAGGGCGTGGCTTGGTGGGCGTGGCAAGGGAAGGATACTGCAAAATCCCCCTTCCCTCCCCACCCCACTAACCTGCTTTCCAGCTCCGTTCTCCTGTGCAGGGCAACCAAAGGAGACCCAGCCCATCAGCTGGGACTCAATGGGAGGCAGAGAATAAATGGGGGCAGGGCCAGTCAGAGGTGGGATTTGCCGGTTCTCCAAACTACTCAAAATTTCCACTACCGGTTTTCCAGAACCGGTCAGAACCTGCTGAATACCACCTCTGCCTGAGACCCTATACATCCATCCATTTAGTGACATTTTGAAGCTATAGTGGCACTGAAAAAAAGTGACCTATGATCGGTTTTCACACTCACCCTTGATCACGTGGTTAAAATTTGGGTGTGTATTTATGACAGTCGCCCTGTCCATGGTCACATAATCATTTAAGAATCTTGCCAGATGCACTTAACTGCCTTGTGATTTGTTTAACAACTGTGGCAAAGAAGGTCATAAAATGGGACAAATTTCATTTAACAACTGCCTTGCCTTGCAAAGGAAATTCTGGAGTCCATGGTGGTCTTAAGTCAAGGACCATCTGTACAACATTTGCTGACTCATGCTGTTGACTAGAAACCCAGCTCCAGTTTTTAAATAGCATTATATCCTCAGTTTAAGGGCGGGTGAGTACGTGGATATAAAAAGCCAGAATGCTTTCTTTTTATTTAAAAGGGTCTGATTAGCCACTAACAAAGTCTTGACCCAGTAGATTGTTTTTACTGATTATACAACCGATAAGGGTCCGTCCCCCCCCCCTGAATCCGGAGCACATGAGAGGAAAAAGGTTAAAGGTTTTTAATATTTTACTTGTACCTCACCCAGAGTCCCTTGGTGAGGGGGATGGGTGGTTTCTAAATTTAATAAATAAAATAAACAGGACCCCAGGTTTAATTTTTATCATGTTCCCACAAGGGCTGGGGGGGGGGGAACCCTCTAAATTTATATATGGCCCATCTCATCTGAGTGACTGCGTGATTTACAGATAAAAGCCATTCAGCCATGTACAACGAGATGTAGTTAAAAAGTAAAATAAAACAAAAACAGAATTAAACCAAAGGTTAAAAAAAAAGGTGTACACACCACCCCCATGATTTACATGCCACAAACCTCAATATAAGCCACATGGTTTGCATGCCATAAGCCACAGACTACCCTCGTAATTGTCTATGGAGATTCTTAGCCATCCAGGTCATGGTGTCCCAAAAGAGACACCTGGACTTTCTGGTTTTTCTTTGAAGACATTTCGCTTCTCCTCCAAGAAGCTTCTTCAGCTCTGACTGGATGGTGGGGAAGGGAAGGATTTATACTCCTTGCAGACACAGCTGGTCATTTGCATTCTTTTTAGAGAGTCCTTGAGGCCACTTGGAGGTTTACCTGAGTGGTGCATAAGGATGTGTGGAGCCTTCTTGGAACAGGGGGTGGGTGGGATTACGACATCGTCTTTCTCCAAGCTACAATGCAACCCTTTCAACAGTTCCAAGACCTGTTTGCACTGCTCAGGTATTGCTGGAAAATGCAACTGTTTTTCACACTTAACCGTTGCAGTACCCCAGCGGTTATGTGATCAAAATTCAGGCAACTGGTTCATACTTACGATGGCTGCCATGTCCCAGGATCGTGTGATCCCCTTTTGCAACCTCCTGACAAGCAGAGTCAGTGGGAAAGCCAGATTCACTTAATGGCCGTGTTACTGACTTTAACAATTGCCGCGATTCGCTTAGCGATGGTGGCCAGAAAGGTCATAAAATGGGGGCAAAGCTCACTTAACAACTGCCTTGCTTAGCAGAAACTTTGGGCTCAAGGGTGGTCTTTAGCAGAGGACTTGTCTGTAGCTCTTTCTAAGGGTCTGCCTCTGGAGCTAGTGACACCCCTCTTCTCCTCCAGCCTGTTGCCAACGGCACTGAAGAAAGATTCTACATCCAATCCAATGGCACCAAGACGGATCTTCGGGTCATTTCTTTGGATCTGGAGAAGGACCCCGGGATTTACGTGTGCAATGCCACCAATGAAATAGGAGAAGGGAGTGCTGAGGTGACCCTGAAGGTGCGGAGCCGGCTGGCTGCTCTGTGGCCATTCCTGGGGATTGTAGCGGAGGTGCTGGTGCTGGTCACAATAATCTTCATCTACGAGAAGAGGAGAAAGCCCAATGAGGTTCCCGAGGGTAAGGTGCTGGAATGGGCCAGGGGGAGATTAATCATAATACTATTGCAATCATATAATATTATAATATGGTGGTACTAAGGAGCCACAGGGGTTAGAATGTAGTACCATAGGCTACTTCTGTTGTCTGCTGTCTGCCAGCAATTTGGCAGTTCGATCCTGACCGGCTCAAGGTCGACTGAGCCTTCCATCCTTCCGAGGTGGGTAAAATGAGGACCCAGATTTGTTGGGGGCAACATGCTGACTCTGTAAACCGCTTAGAGAGGGCTATGAAGCGATATATAAATCTAAGTGCAATTACTTGTTAGTTCTGGGGAGGCATGACAAATATGAAAAACAATAAGTACCAAACAGACCACATGACTTTCCAGATAACCCTTTGTTTTGGCCGGGAAGGACTTTCTGTCTGTCCCTTTTCCTATGTCAGTGACTTCCTGTCTGCCCTCTGCGGCCGTCCCCCACTTCCTTTTGTAGTAACCTTCCCAACATGGCTGACGCCCTGTCTGTTTTCCATGTCTGTCCCCACTTCCTACCACACCGCACTGGGTACGAAACAAACGATGAGTACTAGAGTACTAGGACAACATTTTCACATCAAAATGCATCCAGTGCCAAATTCAAACAGTTGAGTTCAAACAGTTGAGTACAGGGGTACCACTGTGCATGAGTCAAGGAAGGGCTGGCATCCTCCCAAGTAATATTTTGAGCAAAATCTTAAATTACTGAAGACTCTTAATAGCCTTTGGTGCCCATAAAGAGGTTTTCCTCATTTAACCATGGTAATTGGGACCAGTATTTCTGTCGTTAAATGATGTGGTAAAGTGTCTTCGCTTAGCGACAGCAATCCCAGCAGTCCCTGCTGCCATCGCTAAGCAAAAATCACCCAGGACCTCGAGGACTGGTCTTAAGTACCACTTGTTCAGCACTGTCACAGCTTTGAACAACTGCTAAACAAGTGGAGCGGAGGCCGTAATGCTTGTGCGCGAAGCTCCATTTGCCCAAATGCAGCTCCCTGTGCAAGCACCCTCTGCTCACATGAGTGGAGCTTCGTGCTTGCGCAGCTCTCCCGTGGCCTGGTGGGCCGTGGCTGCATGGCTGGGGACCCCTGAAATAAGAGATAATTCTCTGCAAACCCGAGTGGGAAGTTGGTGAGATCCTTGTGTTCTTTCACTTAATATGGATCACTCCTTCCAGGAATATCCAACACCGTTAATTTATTTTTCGTCTCTGTGACAGCTCTCCACATACTCCACCTCCAGAAGCAGTTTTCTTCTTATGCTGTTCCAGGCTGCGGGGATCGCTGCCGCCTCCGCACACCCCATTTTCAGCCTTTCGCATGTCCCATTTTTGGCCCGTTCCAGACCGCTGATCCCCGCTGGCTGGAATGAGCCAAAAATAGGACGCATGGATATGGTGATGGGCGGTGCCGATCCCCACAGCCTGGAACAGCTGAGCGGCGGTATTCCAGGAGGCCACTTGTGCTAATCGTGCTGTGTTGAAGCTGACCAGGCTGTTTGCTGCAAGGAGGCAAATTGCTGGGAGGCAGAGGTCGAAGGTCGGGGGCTGGCGGGTGGGCGGGGCTTCGGCAGCATTCACTCTATATAGGAGCCTCTGTGATGCAGTGGTCAGAGTGCAGTACTGCGAACTACTTCTAATGCAGCCAGCTGCCTGCAATTTGGCAGTTCAAATCCCACCAGGCTCAAGGTTGACTCAGCCTTCCATCCTTCCAAGATCAGTAAAATGAGGACCCAAATTGTTGGGGGCAATATACTGACTCTGTAAATCACTTAGGGGTGTAAAAGCACTATAAAGTGGTATATAAGTCTTAAGTGCTATTGCTATAAGATGCACCGACATTTCCACCCACTTTTTTGGTGGGGGGGAGTGCGAAAAATATGGTAAAAGACATAAACCTTGCCCTGTTTTTGACTGAGGCATTTAATTAACATTTATGAAGTGAGTAAATCAACCCTTGGGTTTATAACGTCATACATCAGGGGTCTCCAACCTTGGCTCCTGGAAGCCTGGCGGACTTCTGGGAGTTGAAGTCCGCCAGGCTTCCAGATGCCAAGGTTGGAGACCCCTGTCATACATGATCAATGTTAGCTAAGTATCCCCTGGACGGATTGGGCTGAAGTCCGCTTCGTGCGGCTGAGTCTCCGCAAACACCTGCTGCCAAGATGCTCTTATGTGCATCTGTATCAGGATTTTCCTGACATTGGGAAATTACAAGGGAGGTCATGTATTAATAGAGGCTGAGAATGGAAAGCCTTTAAAAATTTGCTGTCAATCCTTTTCCCTGGGAGGGAAATGGCTTTCCTGAGTGAAATCATTCTGTGTTGCCCCTTATAATTTGGAGAGGGTTGGTTGAGTCTGTCCCTTAAAATGACAGCTAACTCTGCCCTGGGTTGAAGGGCTGTAAGGGGTCAGATTCTCTAGGGTTGAGATGCCTTAAGACAACGGCCCCCAACCTTTTGGGGTACGGACTGGACCGGGTGTGGTTTCGTGTGCTGCCTGCATCCCACGGATGGGGCTTTGCTTGTTTGCGCAGCCTGGTTTGTGGCATGCCACAGCCCAGTGCCAGTCCACAAACTGGGGGTGGATGGGTCAGGGACCCCTGTCTTAAGAGGCTCCTGCCTGTTCGCCTATTAGGTTGTCTAATTATACTAAGCTTGGCTTGGATTCCACACCTGGAAAGGAAATTAATCTCACTCAGATGGCAACTTCGGTGGTCTTGGGCACTGTGGAAACATTGCTGAGTGAGATTTTATCTGCTCCCCTTGTTCCTTGTCTCCCGTGGGGGGGCCCCAAAACAACAACTCTGCTCCATCAATCAATGGGCAGGAATGTTTTTAAATCCCTGGAGAAATCTCTTAGCCAATGTCAGCCTTAGGAAGTATTCTTGTCAGTGTTTTTCCCTCCACATGTTTGCATTTTTAAAAAATATTTTTCCTTTAAATATCTGAGATGTTTCCGTCTAAATCAGAAATTCAGCATCTCCTCCTGTGCCACCCACTTCTCTTCTTTCCTTCTAAAACAATGTTTTCTTTGCTGTGGAGATTTAAATCACCATTCTTTATATTTTTCTTGGTAAGCCGGAAAATATTCTTGACTTTCTTCATCCTTACAAACTTAGTTAAAGTCCTGCTTCGTGTATACGTTGTCTTTGCAGCAATTCTTTGAATGAAGTAAAGGGAAAGAGAAAACCTTAGAGCAGGCGTGGGGAACTATCGTCCTGTAACGATGGGTGGATTTCAATTCCAGTATTCTTGAGTTGAAATCCTCAAATCATAAAGAGGCCATAGCTCCCTACTTCTGTCTTGGATGCCCAGGCTGCAGTCCACTACTGAGCCACGACCCATTCAGAACCGGGCCACACAAGTGGTGGGAGAGCCCACACACACACGCCACTCACACAAAACCATCCCCTCTTCCCATCCCCCATGCTGGGCTGGACCACCAAGCTGCAAAGGTTGGGGACCGCTTTCTTAAGAGCATAGGAAGGCTTCTTGATTGGCTTAAAACTGTGTTTCTCAGCCTTAGGTACTTACAGCTGTCTGGACTTCACCTCCCAGAATTCCCCAACCAGCATGCTGGCTGGGGAATTCTGGGAGTTGGAGTCCAGACAGCTTAAAAGTGCCTATCTGGCTTAAAAGCTTGTAAATTTGGCATACTTGCCGGCATTAACTTTGAATTAAATTTTTTCTTGCTGCTGCCTGCCTGTTAACCCTTTGTGGTAAATGGAAGAAGTCCAAACTAAATCCACCTCTTGCTCTTGCCCTGGTTGTCTTGTCACCCATGTATGATCGTAGTACCCATGTGCTAGTTGATCTAGGGATGAAGACACCTGGCTAGAAACTGGGGGGACCAGGAGTTCTATTCCCACCTCAAGCAGCTGGGTGACTTTGGGCCAATCCCTAGGCAACTCTGAATTCTGGTCTCGCGTTAGGTAGGAAAGTCACCGGGGTGACTTTGGGTCAGTCCCCCTCTCTCAGCCCAAGCCACCTCACAGGGTTGTTGTGGGGAAAACAGAATGTATAAAAATAATGAAGGTGGGATGTAAATAAATGAATATAGATGTGTTAAAAGCTAGGGATTTTTTTTTTGACAAATAATAGATGGAATGATAGATAGATACAGTAGAATGAATTGGGGATGAAGGAGGTTAATTGCCCAGCCTCTGTGAGGAAACTGGGAGGTTTATAAATAGGAAATATAAATGTATACATAAATAAATGTGACAAAGTGTGATTTGCTTATTCGCCAAAATCCTCTTGCTGACTTCAGTCTTTCTCCTCCTCTCTTCCTTTGATCAAAGATGATGATGATGGAGGCTCTGCACCCCTGTAAGTATAAAGAATCGTTTTTCCCCCCTCCTAGTAAATCACCTCCTGAGGCCACTTGTGGGTGGGAAATTAGACAACCAGCTGGATGTGCCCAACTGCAATTACCTGAGCAGGCATAAAGGCTCTTCAGGAGGCTGCCTTCTGCCTGACAGAACCAGGGTTAAGCCAGAGGCTGCTTACTGAAGACTGGCAGGTTGTGAAACAGGAGCAGCAGGAAACAGACAGGGGAGGAAAGAGCAACCCACAGGGCCCAAAGCAGGGGAGGAGGGGGAGAAGGAGAAGGATTAATGGGTCCTTTAAAGTGTGTGTGTGTGTGTGTGTGTGTGTGTATCTCAAACTGGATTTCTTTGAAGGCCGGATCAGTGTTAACAGTTGTCCTCCACATGCTGGCCAGGAGAGGAACGTGGGATGGACGGCTCCTGCAACACCCTGCCAGCCAAAACGGCACGGGGGGGTGCAGGGGAACAACACCTCCCACGCACCCCATTTTCAGCCTGGATTGCCTCCTGCAGCACTTTGCTGGGTTGTGGGGAGCCCAGACACCCCCTAGTGCTCCATTCTGGTTGCCAGAGGCCCCCAAAAGGCACTTTGCTATTTCCAGGCCAGCCCCGTGAGCCAGATTTAAGCATTCCATGGGCCAGATCTGGCGGGTGAGCCTTGCGTTCCACACCCCTGCTTTAAAGTCTAGAAAAACAAGGGCTTGGTTGGCTATGCCAGAGCAGATTTTCTCAATCATGGCAACTTGAAGATGTGTGGACTTCAACGTCCAGAATCCTAGGAATTGAACTCCACTGCTTCTTCAAGCTGCCAAGGCTGAGAAACTGCTTAAAATTGTCTTGTCTTGAAATCTCAGCGTAGCTCATAGCTGGCTGGGAAATTCTGGGAGCTGAAGTCAACACATCTTCAAGTTGTCAAGGTTGAGAGACACTCGCTTTTAACTTTGAGGAATATGGGCTGCCTGCTGTCTCTGATCAGATGGGTAGGTGAAAGGGAGAGCTTTCTAATTGTGTGTGTGTGTGTGTGTGTGTGTGAAGTCTCAGCATAGGTCCTAGACTCCGCCTACTTGCTAATCTAGTTCAGATTTTGACACAGATCATCCTTAAGGTCTAGAACTGACTGACTTTCCCTCTTGCCTCCCAGAAAAGGCAACACTGCAAACAACATGGACAAGAATGTGCGTCAGAGGAATGCAAATTAAGCTCACGGCAAGGTAGGATTTCTGGGAGGGCTGAGCAACGGCAGGTGGGAGTCGCCCAATATGGCCATGTTACACCCACCATCCCGAGATGGAAAGAAAACCCATTTGCTTTAGAAAAATAACAGCAACGGAAAAGGAAGTCAGCCTCTTCTCGCTCAGGAAATGTCATCGTCCTGGCTGATTATGACAGAGGAACTAGTCAGTGGAATAGCTTGCCCCCAGAAGTTGTGGGTGTTCCCATTACCACTCAAGAAGTGATTGGGCAATCATTGGTCCTGAATGGTATAAGGCCTCCTTCGTAAGCAGGGAGTTGGACTAGAAGACCTCTGAAGTCCCTTTCAACCCTGTTGTTCTGTGTTCTACCCTGTTTTCCCAAAAATACCACCTACCTGGAGAGTAAGTCCTAGCTTGATTTTTTTTACACGTGCGCCCAATATAAGCCCTACCCCCAAAATAAGCCCTAATTAAAATCCCACCCTCTCTTAATTTTCACATAGGTGAAAATTAAGCTAGGGTAGGGATCGAGGGTGGGTGCAGCTGCCTTATTACTTACCTTTGGACAGTTGTAGCCAGGCCTCACATACCCCGACACCTGCCTTGCTGGCCCATTTCTTCTGCAGCTGGCGAGGCTTTCCTGAAGGCCTCTGGAGCTGACAACAAAGTGCTGGATCGATCCTGAGCTCTCTTATTGGCTGCAGAGGCCTTCAAGAAAGCCTTGCCGGCTGCAGAAGAAGACGTTCCTGAAGGCCTCTGACAGCAAAAAGGGGGCTGAGGGCGATCCGCACAAGTGAGGTTAGTCAATGGATGACCTCCCCTGAAAATAAGACCTGGCAAAAAAAATATAAGACAGGGTCTTATTTTCGGGGAAACACAGTCATACCCTCTAAAAGTGCTTGGACTGCAACTTGCATTATTTACACAAGAGGGACAAAAGTTGCAATCCAACACATTTTCAGGATACCAAGTTGGGAAAGGATGGAGCATGTAACCGCAATTTGAACCTCCATTTGCACTCAGCCAGGTGAAGGTCATTCGGCATTATTGCCCTTTCCCACTCACCTAACAGGAATCCCGGGAAGATGTAATGTATTACCGATAGAAGAGAATAATTGTAGCTCAGGGTTAACTGTGGAGGCCTTGGTGCTTTCTGAGCTTGGTTGTTTCCTTCCAGATGTTTCATTACCCAACTAGGTAACATCATCAGTGCTGAAAGAGAGTGGGGTTTGCTGTGTTTGTATATGAGTGCGATGAATTGATCCCATAATCGGTGCCACCCAGAACCTGTCCATATAAGAGAGTTGTCACAATTCAATATTTTAAAAACTCTTTCCCCCCAAACTCATCTCCTTTAGTGCACATGAGTCTCGCATACTTCCCAGCTGGCATTCTTTTCATGCTATGTGTCAGCCGTCCAACTAACCAACTCCAAGGCAATAAACTCCAAGGCAATCAATTCCTCAAAGTTCCATTGTGTTGGAGTTGTCATATTGGCACATCTGGGAAAAGCCAAATCTGAGAGTTCAAAAGAGAAGTCCAAGATCCCTCCCCTGCACCCATCAGCCCATCACATGGTCCAATCAAATCTTCGTCCCAACTGGAGACATCCCTCCAGTCACTCCCCTCCAGGGGCAGGGCAACATGTCCTTGACTGTCTGAGAAAGGAATGTTGTTGTGTCTAATCTTCCTCCTCTCTATGAAATCCCCCCTCCCAAATTCCCTCAGGCACTGAATGTGGCAGCTTTGAAGCTTCCAAGTACAAAATGGCTTCCAAAGCTGACACTGTGTGTTTTGAAGTCATCCTTGGCTGGGATTGGGATATTTGGATTTGCCCTTAACTTGTGTGTGTGTGTGTGTGTAAACACCCACGATACAATGCATTCGTTGAGCCTAATTATATATTCTGTCTCCTCCCTTTCTCTCTCTCTCTCTCAGGTGACACATGAAACCTAAGCAGACAACTGAGATGTTTCTTCTGACACTTTCCTGCTGTAAAACCAATAATATTTCTAGAACATCCTTGCATCCTTTTTTTTTTTTTTTTTGAAAAAAGGAAAACAAAAAAGCAGTGAGAGATCTTTTAGCCTTTACGTTTTAACCAACATAAAGTTTTTTCTCTTTGTCCTCACTGCGTGAATCTTGAGAGTTGGGGAAAGGAAAATGGAAGGCCTGGGGGAAATTATATTTCAAGAAAATGTTGCCAGTTAGTTTTAAGAACCATCATCCCTCACTCAAGAATGTGCTGTTCTCTTTTCTCTCTCTCTTTCTCTCTCTCTCTGTTCCCCCCCCCCTTTTTTTTTAGTAGCAGACCATAGGGGGAGTTATTAAATTAGTCCCAATTTAATGATGCAGTAGCATGAAGCAATCTAGAGTTTTAACTCACCCTCAACTTTAGGAAGGGCTAGTGCTTCAACCCTGAATAGGTTTGGCTAGTAGAAGAGTCGGCCTCCCCTTCTCTTCCTTACTTGGTCCAGAAACTCCCCAATCTCACACGCCATCGTCTCCGAATCCCGGAGCGAAGATGCCACGAAACATGGGGTTGTCGCGCTGCTTGTGTGTCGGTGTGTTTGTGTTTGGCTTCTCGAGCCTTGGAAGATGACCGCCTTCTTCTGCCCTTCCTCTCTCCAGCCCCTTGAGCCCCTTGGAGCTCTCCTTGGGAGACGCGTCTTGTGCGCTTAAGACACACACCACAATGGTGCCATAATTGCTCGGAAGACAAAGACAAGGACCGTCGCAAGCCAGAAGGGAGCTGAAAGTCCGAAGCTCACACTTTAGATATGTAGGGTTGTATTTCCAGCTTATCTGATGGTGTCTCCTTTCGAGTCTCGTGACGTTTTAGATGGCAATTAATCACAGAGGCCAAAAGACAAATGCCAGGACGTAACTCTTGTGCAGCTCCTCCATTTTGTCCCAACGCCGTTGGCCTGTGCCAAGGGGGAGAATGTTCTTGCGGCTTGTTGGGAAAACTTTTTTTTTGGTTTCCATTGGAATAGGTTATTGTTTTAAATAAGCTGAGCTTTCTCTCAATAAAACAAGACCCCGTTGTTTTGGTTTCTTTCCCTATTCTCGTTCCTTGTTTTTTTGAGTGCTGACCTGGGGAATTCTGGGAGTTGAAGTCCATGCGTTGCAAAAGTTGACAAGGTTGGGGAAAGCCTGCTCAGGAAGATTACCTTGCAACAGGTGAGGTTGGGAGGGGGACTGATAAGGAAGGGCAGGCAAAGGGAGAAGGAGGCGTTGAGTTGCTGCCCTCTGGGGACCCTTCAGGGTACAAGTTAGTCCTCTACTTAACGACCACAGTGGAGCCCCAAAATTTATGTTATTGTGAGGCATTTGTTAAGTGAGCTTTACCCCGTTTTACAACCTTTCTTGCCGCTGCAGGTGAATTACTGCAGCTGATAAGTTAGTAACCTGGTTGTTAAGTGAATCTGGCTCCCCCCCCCCGTTGCTTATCAGATGGTCACAAAAGGGGATCACAGCAACGGTCGTAAATATGAACCAATTGACAAGCATCTGAATTTTGATCACATGATACAGAGGCCATAACTGAAAAACGGTCATAAGTCACATTTTTTCCAGTGCCCTTGTAACTTTGGTCATGAAATGAACTGTTGTAAGTCAGGGACTATTTGCCAGTGTCAGTGAAACAGCCTGCTGGTGGCTGTTGCCGTCGCTTCGAAACGAGCGTTGGGACTCGTCCTGCTGAGTAACGGCTCCAATTCTCTGGCAATTTTTGACGAGGCTCTGAAGGGAGCCCTGCAAGTTGTGCCTGAGAGTAGTCCAGCCCACTTCATTAGATCCCAAAATAAAGACAAGCTCTGCCCAATGAAGTCTGCTGACCCACTTCCTGTCCGAGCTGCATCCCTTTAACGTCGTCTGCAGCTTTCCTCTGCTTGTGGATTTTGACGATATTTTTAATTCACTCAGGTCTGTGCAGAGCCCAAGCCTGTAGGCTTACACCAGTGGTGGGATTCAAACCTTTTTACTACCGGTCTCTGTGGCCGTGGCTTGGTGGCCGTGGCAGGGGAAGGATATACTGCAAAACCTCCATTCCCTCCCCACTCCACTAACCTGCTTTCCAGCTCCTTTCTCCTGTGCAGGGCAACCAAAGGAGACCCAGCCGATCAGCTGGGACTCAATGGGAGGCAGAGAAGAGATGGGGTTGGCGGGGCCAGTCAGGTGGGATTTGCCGGTTCTCCGAACTAAAAATTTCCACTACCGGTTCTCCAGAACCGGTCCGAACCTGCTGAATACTCACCTCTGGCTTACACCTGTTGTAACAAGGCATCGTTTACCCCGGTAACTTTGTCCATCACTGATTGTGGATGACCGAGACTGGAGCTGAACCTGTTGGGAGTGTAAGGAAATGAGTGACAGATACACGGAAACAGGGCAGGGTCCGAATGTGGGTTGGGGGAGCCATCCCCCCTCCTCTTTAAGGGTTCTGGAACAAGCCATTATTCTGCTTTCTAAGAAAAAAAGGCAGAGAAGAGAAAAAGGGTAGCCATCCTGGCTCAGGATAAAACAGACCCACTCCTACTGGGAGTTAGGATAGGGAGTCCTCGACTTACGGCCAGAACTGAGCCCAGTTTTTCTGTTCCTAAGTGAGACATGGGTTAAGTGAGCTCTGCCCCATTTGACGACTTTTCTTGTGAATCATTGCAGTTGATAAGCTAGTAACCTGGTTGTTAAGTTGTTAAGGCTTCCCCACTGACTTTGCTTGTCAAAAGGTTGCCAAAGGGATCACGCAGGACACTGCGACCGTCATAAACGTGAACCAGCTGCCAAGCATCTGAATTTTGATCCTGCGACCATGCGGATGCTGCAACGGCCGTAACTCTGAAAAACAAGTCATGAGGCATTTTTTTCAGTGCCGTTGTAACTTTGAACAGTCACTAAATGAACTGTTGAAAGTCGAGGATGACCTGCGTTTAAATTTTAACACATTACAATATTATTTATTATTGTTGTCTTCACCAACTTAGGAAAAATGTCTCTGGAAACAAATCCATCAGAAAATGTAGGTCATCCTCAACATATAACCAAAAATTAAAAGCAGAAAGCCTGTTATTGTGTGAGGCAGTTAAGTGAGTAGTGGCCAATTAAAACCTTTTTTGGCCACTTTGTTAAAATGAGTCACTGCAGTTAAGCCAATCTGGCTTTTCTTACTGACTTGTCGGAACCCCAGCTGGGAAAGTCACGAATGGCGATGATGGGATCCCAGTTCCTGCACCCATTATAAACACAGGTTGTTCTCAACTTGCCACCACATCCCTTTATTTAAAGTTGGTTGTATTATAATGAAGCCTTGCATTACAGTTAGGCCTCCATTTACGACCACAATTGAGGCCCCTTTTTTTTTTTTTAGCTAAGTGAGAAGTTTCACAAATGAGTTTTGCCCCATTTTTGCCACCTTTCCTGTCCCAATTGTTGCACGATTCACTACAGTCGTTAAGGGGCTTCCTCTTTGACTTTGCTCGTCAGAAGGGCACAAAAGATGATCCTGGGGCCCGGGAGACTTGAATCGTCATAAAAATGAACCAATTGCCAAGCGTTCAAATTTTGATCATGTGATTGATTGTTAGGGATACACACCCTAGCAGAACGTGCAATGGCAGTCTAGCAGGCAGGCAAATGATGTGAGATAAACGTTGTAGTTTACACTCAGTAAGACAGATACACTGTGCTAGTTAAATAGTTTTTTATTCCAGAAAGAGTTATAGCATAGACAAAACAGTCCATATGTCATAAACTAGTTCAATCCATCCAGGGGTTAATCAGTTGCAAAGTCCAGTGTTGAAAATAGAGGTTAGTAAACTTACAAATAATCAGTCTAGCAATATATCTCTTCTGCAGTCAGAGATATGAAGAAAATCAAACCCCTTTTCTTTGTTTCAGCAACAGCAGGGAAACACACGCAGTTATCACCATCAATCTAACACTGTCAGCTACTACAGTACAAGCCAGCAAACAGTGAGCTCTCTTGCTCCCTCTTATGGTGATTTTACAACCGCACCCAAAATATATGTTTTAATAGTTAAAGTGATACACATACTTATACTCACTAATATAGTTTATATATTATTTTTACCCAAACTAAGGTAACCAATGTTATCCCTAACATTCTCCCCTTTTGGGTAATATAATAATATATATATCTATTTACAATTTCAACCCATAGTTTTCACAATTTTCTTTGTGCTTGACTGCACCTGGGGCTTTTGTAAATCCATCAGCAATGTTTTCATCAGTCATGCAATATTCCAATCTCATTAAACCATTTTTTACAGATTGTCTTACATTCAAATATCTAAGGTCAGTATGTTTATGTAGACCTTGGATAAAGTCTACACGAATATTGTAAATGGATACAGGGTATTACAATTACCACATCTGGGCCAGTCGGATCACTTGTCCCTGCTTTTAGCCCTGGAGTATATTCCTCTGAGAAAACAGGCAGGGTCAGTAGTCAAGACGGTGAAAAGCTGGCCAGAGGGAGCAATGGAGCAGCTAAAGGACTGCTTCAAACAGACAAACTGGGAAGTTTTTGATCATCCTGATCTTGACGATCACACGGCTGCGGTGTTAAGGTATATGGCACATTGTATTGATACTGTCACGGTGGATAAACGAATCCGGGTTTATCCTAATCAAAAACCTTGGATGACCGGGAAGGTTAGACGCTTGTTGTATGCAAGAAACAAGGCTTAAGTCTGGGAATGATCTGGATTATAGTGCTGCAAGAACAAACTTGAGGAGAGGCATTAAGCAGGCTAAGGCCGAATACAAGAGGAGAATTGAAGATTGCTTTCTCAGTAATGACATGAGGCAGGTTTGGCAGGGGGTTCAACAACTAACGAACTATAACGCAAAAAAGGTCTCTGCGGATGGTAGTGCGGCAGTGGTTGAGGAGTTGAACAACTTTTTTGCTCGATTTGAAATCCATCAAACCGAAACTGTCCCTTTGCCATCATTTACTCAGCAGAGCCTCCCCTTCATTGTGAATGAGCAGGATGTGAGGCAGACAATGAAGGCAGTTAATTCCAGAAAGTCAGCTGGGCCCGACTTAATTCCTGGTCGGGTGGTAAAAGATTGTGCTAAACAGTTAGCTGGGGTATGGACCGGAATTTTTAATCGATCCTTGACACAATGTGTGGTTCCTGTTTGTCTCAAGGCTTCCACCATCATTTCACTGCCTAAAAAGTTGGCCACAAATGGTCCGAGCGACTATAGGCTGGTGGCACTAACTTCTATCTTAATGAAGTGCTTTGAGCAGCTAGTTCGAAATTATATTTTCTCCTGCCTTCCCGATTCCTTTGATGGGCTTCAGTTTGCTTACAAAGAAAATAGATCAACCGAGGATGCAATTATCACTGTGCTTCACATGGCCTTATCCCATTTGGCAACACCGGGGAATTATGTAAGAATGTTGTTTGCAGATTTTAGTTCTGCTTTTAATACCATCATGCCGCACAGATTAATAGCTAAGCTTAAATATCTAGATTTTCCAGAATCTATTTGTTTATGGATATTGGATTTTTTAACAAATTGTCCACAAAGAGTTAAATTGAATGATTATATTTTTACTGTCAAGACACTTAGCATTGGCACTCCACAAGGTTGTGTCCTTAGTCCACTTTTGTTCTCCATCTATTCATCTGATTGCACAAATAAACATCCCAACAATAGGATAATGAAATTTGCAGACGATACTACGCTTGTAGGACTTATTTCTGGGGATGATGAGTCTGCATATCAGGATGAGGTATTACAGCTATCCCGTTGGTGCAAAAATAATAATCTTCTATTTAATATTAAGAAGACCAAGGAGGTTATAGTGGACTATAGGAAAAAAAGAGCAGACATTCAGCCACTGTATATAGAGGGAGTTCGTGTGGAACAGGTGGTTGAATGTAAGTTTCTCGGGACCATCATTACAAATAACCTGACCTGGAGTGCAAACAGCGCTGCTTTAATCAAGAAGGCACAACAACGGTTGTATTTACTAAGGATTCTTAGGAAACAACAACTGGCTGAGAGTCTATTGACTACTTTCTATCGGAGTTCAATTGAGAGTATATTATCCTACTGTCTCTGTGTATGGTTCTTGAGCTGCACAGTGGCAGAAAAAAAGGCAATTCAGAGGGTGATTAAGACGGCCCAAAACATCATTGGCTGCTCACTTCCCTCTTTGGAAGAACTGTATAGGAATAGATGTAGGAGGAAGATACTTAATATATTGAATGACTCCTCTCATCCAGGACATCAGCTCTTTGAACTATTACCATCGAGAAGGAGATTTAGGGTATTAAGAACAAGGACGACCAGATTTAAGAAGTTTTTATCCAAATGCAGTTTTGAGTTTGAATGCAGGGTCATAAGATTTATGTGGAAGTGAATGGCTGAGAGTAATGGGGTTTTACATTTTTAAATTGCATAGAGATTATTGTATGGTCGGTTGTGTTTAGTTTTAATTTAATTTTTTTTTCCTTTTAGTGGTGTTTGTCCAGTTTTACTTGTGGAAGAGCACCTCATTTCATTGCACCCGCTTGCAAGTGTAATGACAAATAAATTCTTATGTCTTTAGATCTTGTTTTTACAGCAATATTTGTAGCCAACCATATGGCTGCTTGATTGTCCTCATAAACTACAATAGCATCTTTAACAGTTACTCCCATATCTAACAATAACTGTTTATACAGAATTAAATCAGTACATAATAAAGATAAACATGAAAATTCTGCTTCCATTGTGGACATACTTATGTGTTGCTGTCTAATTGACCTCCAACCAATCAGTGTTTTACCTAATAGTATAGCCATGTCTGAAGTTGATTTTCTAGTTTTTATATCTGTTGCAAAACTTGCATCAGCATATGCACTTAAAATCAAATCATCTTTTGGCTCCAAATACAATGCATAGTGCATTGTCTTTTTAAGATACCTTAATATACGCTTTAGCGCTTGCCAGTGTCTTTCATTGGGTTCAGCATTGAATCTTGCCAATTGACTAATGCTATAGGCAATGTCTGGCCTTGACCAATTACTTATATATGTTAAACTACCTATTAATGATTGATAAATAGTCTTATAAAATTTTGAACTTTGAGCATCAGTATGGCAAAATTCCTGACTCATGGGAGTTTTTGCCGGCTTACAAAGTTCTATTTTATACATTTTTAGCAATTGGTAAATTTTATCTTCTTGTGATATCTTATATCCACTATTGGTTTTGTTTATTGTCAATCCTAGATATTTTCTTATTTCTCCTAATTGCTTTAATTTTATCCTCTTACTTAATGATATTATCTCAGTAGCTTCATTATTAGTCTTGGTAATTAAAGCAATATCTGTAAACAACAATAATAATGACACCATTCCATTTGTCTCTCTTTTAAATAAACATGGATCAGCTAAACTAGCTTTAAACCCTATATTGTTTAACTCTTTTACAATATATTGGTTTGATTCATAATCAGATTGTTTTAATCCATAGAGACTTTTATTCAATTTCCAACAGTCATTATTAATTTTATCAATCTTTATACCTACTGGTTTTCTTAAATATATAGTGTGCTGTAATGGTGCATGCAGATAAGCAGTTTCTACATCTAAATGATTTATGATATAGTTTTTCTTAGCTGCCCACACTAAAGCTGCTCTCAAGGTTGTTGCCTTTAAATTTGGTGCAAATACCTCATCATAATCACATGCAGTTTGATTAAATCCTTGAGCTACCAACCTAGCCTTATGGGTAACAGTCCCATTTTTACCAGTTTTTAACTTAAATATCCATTTGCAGCCAATGGACTTTTCACCTGGAGGTAATTTGGCATTTTCATAAACTTTCATTTCTTTTAATGAATTTAATTCTTTCTCCATTGCTCTATGCCAATTTTCCTGTTCCTTTGCAGGATACATCGTAAGTTCTTCAACAGTAGTTGGAACTTTACTAACTTGGCAAACTATACTTGCTTGATACCTGTCAGGTGGTCTGGTTACACGTGTAGTACGCCTAGGTATTACAGGACTTACAGGTGGACTTTCATATTCTACCTGTTCCTGGTTATCTATTTCTTCCTGTTCTGGTATTTCTTCCTGTTCTGGTCCTATATGCTCTTCCTGTACTTCCTCTTTAATTGGACTCTTCTTATTACTGATTTTTCTTTTGGTCTTTTGTAAGTTTCTATAATTACATCCTTACTTGAATCTTGTTCCAGTTTTTCCCATCCTACATGTTCTAGGAATTTGGCACTAGCACTACAGTAAACTCTAGATGTTCCTTTTTTCCAGAATCTGTACGATTTGTGATTAGATTCATAACCTACAAAGAATAACTTTTTAGCCCTATGTTGCCCCTTATTTCTCAGTTGTGTAGGAATATGCACCCATGCTGGTGCTCCAAATGTGTGCATGTAGCTTAGGTCAGGTTTTCTACCATGCCACCGTGTGAATGGTAATTCACCTGTTGTTGAGTTAACAACATTATTCAATACATGATTACCACACATTATTGCTTCTCCCCACAAGTTTTCAGGTAATCCTGAATCTGACAGCATAGTACGAGCCATTGCTTGAATTGTTTGGCCTCGTCTTTCTATAAAGGCATTATGTTGTGGCCTATATGGTGCAGACTTTTTATGTTCAACACCTGCCATCTTCAGTTTATTTTTGAATTTATTGTTTATAAATTCCGTACCATTATCAGTGATAAGAGTTACTAACTTCCTTTTAGTTTTTCTTTCTGCGAATTTAAGCCAATTAAAGAAATTTTGATATGTTTCCGTTTTGCTTTTCATTAGATAACAGAAACCATATCTGGAATAATGGACCATTACACTTAGTATGTAACAAGCACCTCCCACACTTGGTTTTTTAGGACCAATAATATCAGCAAATACTACCTCTAGAGGCTCCTTTGTTTTAAATCCATTAACTCTATTTGCTGGCATTTGCTTGCTTTTTTCCTGACTGCATGCATTGCAGTGCAAATACTTACTGCAAGGCTTCAGTTTTATACCCTTAGATAGTTCTACCGTTTGTTTAAGCATTTTAAAATTTATATGCCCCAAACGTCTGTGTAACAAATGTATGCACTCATCATGAGGTTTAACATTATTATAAACTGAGTTAGCTACCTCTGAATGATTATCATTTAACACATACAATTCACCTTTTAAAGTTGCAGTCACTTTTTTACCTTCTTTTTCAATTATGCAATTGTCTCCCCTAAAGGTAATTACATAACCTAGTTTAACCAAAACTCTAACCAAAAGCAAATTAAACTTAAGTTGTGGTACATATAACATTTTTACATTTTCTCTTATGCAAGAACAATATGATATACCTTCACCTTTAGCTTTCAGTTTCCATCCATTAGCTAACGATATCTGCTGTGAACTCGTGGACATCTTAATAAATCTTTTCTTATCTTTCGTTATGCAGTGCGATGATCCACTATCTACAACCCATAAATTATTATTCACAGTTTCATTGCTATACATGGCTAACTCTAAGCATTTTTTATCCTTTTGATGCCTTTTATATTTCTGGCTGGCATTTTGGCTTTTTGCTTTCTTGCAGAATCCAGCCAAATGTCCTTTTCCTCCACAGTTAAAACATTTTCTAATTGTATAAGTGACGAAGATATTTTCTCTTCTTCACATTGTGGTTGTTCCCTTCTGAGCTGATCCCTTTCAAGCTTTCTCCTGGCTTCTTCAATTAATCTGCCAGTAATGTCAGTTAATGTGAGGTTATCTTTTGGCAGAACCTCAAGTGAAGTTACAAAGTCATCATAGTTATTATCTAAAGAAGATAAAATTATATAAACTTGGTGTAGTTCTGAGAAGATAAGTTCTTTTTCATGCAGTTCCTGAAAAATTCTCTTCATTGTATTTATATGACTCAGCATATCTCCATTCTTTTGAAGATGTGTTCTGAACAGCTTTCGTGTAAGATTTATATGTGCTCCTACACTGTCTCGAACATAAATCTTCTTTAAATTCTTTAAATTTTCCCAACATTTGGCAGCTGTTTCTTCTCCTCGTATATGTACAAGTTGCTCATCACAGAGTGTCAGTCCTATTATACAGAGAGCTTGCTCATTCTTCAGTTGATATTCTTGTATTTTCTGGGCATCATCCTCATCCTCCGGATCCCATGCATCTATTTCTGGTGGGTTTTGAATTATACTCCACAAACCTTCTCTGCGTAGAAGTAGGCTACATTTCATAGACCATGAAACATAGTTTGTTCCATCCAGCTTGGATATTAGAGACAAACTTGGTAAATTGACTTGTGCCATCTTTATCTGGATATTAAAACTATAATTAATAAAACACAGCTGTCTGTTTACAGTATTGTGTAACTACACAAACTCTCACTTTAATCTAAGCCTGTTATATCCTGGTTAGTCTGACTGTGCACCTGGGCCCATAACCAGTGTTAGGGATACACACCCTAGCAGAACGTGCAACGGCAGTCTAGCAGGCAGGCAAATGATGTGAGATAAATGTTGTTGTAGTTTACACTCAGTAAGACAGATACACTGTGCTAGTTAAATAGTTTTTTTTATTCCAGCAAGAGTTATAGCATAGTCAAAACAGTCCATAAGTCATAAACTAGTTCAGTCCATCCAGGGATTAGTCAGTTGCAAAGTCCAGTGTTGAAAATAGAGGTCAGTAAACTTACAAGTAATCAGTCCAGCAATATATCTCTTTTGCAGTCAGAGATATGAAGAAAATCAAACCTCTTTTCTTCATTTCAGCAACAGCAGGGAAACACACAGTTATCACCATCAATCAACCATCAATCATTGTTAGCTCTCCAGTAAAAGCCAGCTAACAGTGAGCTCTCTTGCTCCCTCTTATGGTGATTTTACAACCGCTCTAAAAATACATGTTTTGCAGTTAAAGTGATACACATACTTATACTCACTAACATAGTTTATATATTATTTTTACCCAAACTAAGTTAGGTAACCAATGTTATCCCTAACACTGATGACCTGGGGCAAGGCAGGGAGGCAAAACCCAGCCAGCTGATAGTTTGAACTCCCCTTTATTGCTCTGACTTTTCCCCTCAAACGGTCCCACGTTTATGGCAAGTCCCGGAGCAAAGTGCTCTCTCTCTCACACACACACACCTGTAGCAGCCTCTGGCTGCGAGTAGTCCAACAAAGTGCAGTTAGCACAACAGCTTTAAGACAAGAAGTCCAGCGAGTCAAAGAAACAAAAGCCGTAATCAGGCAAGTCCAGCAAACCGGCTTCAGCAACGGCATACAAAACCCCATGAATTCAGCACTTGTTTCCGATCAATGCTTTTCCCCAGAGCGTCTCCTTAAAGTCTCAGTCCACAGGTGTGCCTTGTGAGGAGGGGCGGGGCGCTCTCCTCCTGAGTTGTCAGGTCAGCCTGTGCTGTTCCTGTCTCCTCTCCACTCTCCGTGCTCAGGGATCAGGAGGGAGCGGTGCTTGTTTGTCGCCTGCGCTACGTTGGTCCTCATCTCCACTGCCTTCCCTCTCTTCCCCTTTCTCTCGGTTGTCCTGCCCTCATTCTTCCATGCTGGCAGGCTGTCCCATGCCTGAGAGGGTCCCTCGTCCTGCTCCTTCCCGCGTTCCTCCAAAGCCAACAAGGCCAACCCCTCGACCTCCGTCAGCCCCAGCCCCAGTTCTTCCTCCTCTGTGGATTCACGCTCCAACAGGGCCATGACACACGACCATGTGGATGCTTCAACAATCTTAAGTGGGAAAAACAGCCACGTCACCTTTTTCACCGCCATTGTAACTTCAAACGGTCGCTAAATGAACTATTGTAAGTCGGGGACAATCTGTAGGTGCTGACAATCCCACACAAACATGCTAGACAACCCACCTTTTTCTTTAAAATGCACCAGGATTTTGTATTTTATGCTGCCTGAAATATATATTTTTGCACCCCAAGAAATACTGGGTGCTGACTGCCTTGAAGCTGTTATTTCACATTAAATGAGCAGAGGCCATTTCTCTTTTTTTAATAAGAGATGGAGGAACAAAACAGCCCAAGTTTCTTCTGGTCAAAATTAGTTCGTAAGACTTCTTGGCATGGTTTGCCGCCCTCCGGCAGCCTCACTAGTTTCAACATTTGCTTAATGTTTTCTGTAGCACAATGATGCATCCTGGGTACTTGAAGAGAGAACAAAACAAACCAGGGAAAACTAGGTCAAAGGACAAACTTGGCTTATTTTATGCAGCTCTGCCCCCTGCAGTCAAGTTATAAAACCTGCCAGAATTTAACACAACTCTTGTGTTCTGCTGTAGTTGGCCCAAAACCACACATGGAAAACGCAGAGATAATATTCACTGTTAAATCTGCATTTCTCAGTTAATGACTGGTGGAGTTTTAGTGACAAAACACTGGATGGGATGTCTTGCCTTGGCTATCAACCCTGAAGCTGACCTGACCGAAGCCATTTTAGAAGCTTTGGTGTTGCCACACTGGAGTGGAAGGAAAAGGAGGGTGGGATTTGAGACAGCTGGGATATTGTAGCCAAAGCAATATATTTCTCTTGAGACCTGTCGTGTCCGTCGCGGGAAAGGAGACTCGGAGCCAGTGACTTAGTTTCAGCTCTTTATTAGGTTCCTAGATCGACTCGGGGTTTAAAGGGAAAAGCCGCGGCTTTTATTCTCTAGCTGCGGCGGCAGCAGCCAATGGCACCGCTTTAATCTCCCACGATTAGTTTCCACCAATCGCGGGAGATTCGTTATGGGCCAATCAGCGCGGCCTGCTTGGCCAATGAGATTGCCGTGCACTTTGGCCAATCACAGCGCGGCGCTTCCAAGTATGTTAATGTCCGTACAGAACACCCCTCCCCTCTTGGTATGGTCCTACGTAACGTAGTCCCATAAATAGGCAGGGCTTCGTACTTGCCTACTTGACCTGCGCAGGTTCATTGTTGCTTGGCTCCCGGCCAGCTCGGTCGGTTCTGTGTTGCTCTCTGTCTCGTTGATGGAACCACCTGGAAAGGCTCACCGGGCCTTTCGTCGCAGCTCCCTCCCAGTCTACTCGGGCTGGTTGAGCTGCGGTTGTTGCCGCTCCCGCCTGGTCTTTCTGGGCTGGTTGAGCTGGCCTGGCTGCTTCTCCCCGGTGAGGCTTCAAGCTGGCTGCTTTCCGGTGAGTATGGCTGGTTTCTTTCTATTGTTTCCTGGTTCCCGGAGTATTCCCTCCCCTCTTGGTATGTGTTGTGGGGCCTGTCTGTGTCTGTTTGCGTGTCGGTTGTGTTTCCCGTGGTTGTCCTCGATCTTATTTGATCGATGTGGCGTTTCCATGCTCGTCCGTTGGTTCTTTGGAGGCGGTCCGAGTGGGGACCTGTCAGCTGGGTTATGGTTGCCGGTACCCAGAGTGGGTCTCCGGTAAGGTTCTTTGCGTAGACTGCATCACCTGGGGAGAATGTTCGGTTTTTGCTTGAGGAGTTTGAGGGTTTTTCTGGGTTGTATGTGGGGTGCAGTCTGTCGAGTGGGGACCTTAATTTCCTCCCCATTAATAGTTCTGCTGGGCTTTTGTTGGTTGTTGTATTCGGGGTTATGTGTTGTATAAAGAGCATTTTGTTTATTTTTTCTTGGATTTCCCTGTGTTCAATTTTTTGGGTGGTTTTTTTTGTGAATTGAACCATCCGTTCCGTCCTCCCATTTGCTGCCGGATGTGCCGGTGCTGTCAGTGCATGTCGTATGCCCCGTTCCGCTAGGAATTTTTTGAATTCCAGCGAGGTAATTTGGGGCCCGTTGTCCAACACGATGACATATGGGAGGCCGTGGGTTGCGAAAAGCTTGCTGAGTTCCTTGGTCATGGCTTCCGTGGTGGTCGTTTTCATGTTGCTTACCTCCAACCATTTGGAGTAAGCATCTACCGTGATAAGGAATATATGTCCTTTCGTGGCCCCAGCAAAATCTATGTGGATCCTGGACCATGGGCCCCTGGGGGTTTCCCATTCCAGGATTGGTGCTGCGGGGGGATTCGGTCTGGTTTCTTGGCAGCGTTTGCATTTTGCCACCCAGGTCTCGATTTGCTTGTCCATCCCTGGCCACCAGGCGTAACTTCTGGCCAGGGCTTTTGTTCTAACTATGCCCGGGTGCCCTTCGTGTAACAACTCCAATACCTTCCCTTGTAACCTTTCCGGAATAACAACTCTATCCCCCCACAGTACACAACCTTTTTGTAATGAGAGTTCTGTTTGCCGGTTCCAGAATGCCCTGAATGCTTCATCATTGTCTCTTTCCGGCCACCCCTTTTCTACCCAATGTAATACTCGCGCCAGATGTTTGTCTTTATTTGTCTCATGGGCAATGTCTGACGCGGTTATGGGTAGATCGGGCAGAGTCTCTATGCTGAGGGTGGCTATCGTGGGTGCTGGGTCGGTGTCTAGGTCTGGTAACGGCGTGCGGCTCAAGGCGTCTGCATGGGTGATCGTCTTACCGGGTCGGTGTGTGAGCCAGTAGATGTAGGAGGCAAGGAATTCGGACCACCTTGTCATTCTAGGAGATAGAATGTTCGGGGTGGCCCTGTTCCCTGCCGGGATTCCCAGCAGCGGCTTGTGATCGGTGATGATGGTAAACTTGCGGCCATAGAGGTACTTGTGGAATCTCTTTGCGGCAGCGACGATAGCCAGGGCCTCTTTGTCCAGTTGACTGTAGTTTCTTTCTGGTTTGGTGAGTGTCCTTGAAAAGAAGGTGATGGGTGCTTCTTTTCCATCAGGGAGCGTGTGGCTGAGGACGGCGCCAATGCCGAAAGATGAGGCATCGCATGGGACAGCAAGTGGTAGGGTCTCATGGTATTGGATTAGGACGGCATCCAAGGTGAGCACGTCCTTGGTTTTTCTGAAGGCAGCTTCCTCATGTTTCCCCCAAGTCCATTAGCCGCCTTGTCCAAAAGCCTATGCAAAGGCTCCGCCGCGGTCGCCTTTTGGGGCAGAAAAACATTATAAAAATTAAGCAGTCCCAGAAATGCCTGCAGTTCTGGAGAAGGCGGAGCTTCGTGCCGGCGTTACAGCTGCGATCTTGGGGCTCTGAGATCGCAGCTGATATTTTCGCCCCTGGTCGGTCCTAACGGACCTAAATCGTCCCGGAGAGACGGTGATCGCGAAGGGCACTGTTCCAGGATCCCAGAGACATCGCAATGTCTCTGGTTAGATTCGGAAGAAGCCCTTTTGCTGGCGGCGGAGAGGCAGCCTCCATAGCTGCTGAAGTCGGGACAGCTCCGAAAAGAAAGTGACTGGATTGAAGTGTGTCGGTTGGGTGAGAAAAACTCTTTTGTGTTGCAAATTCGATGAGATTGGAAAGTTCATTCTGAAGAGAGGAGGAAGCTGTGGGTTTTTTTTTTGACTGAAATTGTTTGAGCGGCGTTTTTAAAGTGCTGTCAAATTGAGGCTTGGAGTGTTTTTTTTTTTTTTTATATTCTTTGGGAAAGATTTTACTGTGACTTAGGTAACCGGACTGAATTTTCTTATATATATACTTTTAGGCTCCCTTTGACTTTTTTATTTTTTTTAGGATAGAGGCTTCCTTTGGCCATTTTTTTTTTCTCTTTTTTTTTTGTATATATTAATTCTTTTTTCCGGTTGGGGCTGAGAAAGAGCATTAAGAAACTTTGTAACACTGCCAACTAGAGGCTTGAAAGTACTCTATTTGAATTGGAGAGAATTGTAAAAAGACCTCATCTCAAGGACTTTTTAACGTGATAAGATAGAGGGAGAGCACAGCAAAATATTATTGCAGGTGCTTTCCTGGACTGTTATTAACACTTGAGGTTTGGCTTTGAAGCTGTTGGAGAAGAGAGTCATAACAAGAGCCTTGGATAAATAACAAAGTGCAGTGTGTTTTTTTTATATGTACCCCATTTGTTAGTTTTTTATATATATATTTTTATTTTTGCCTTTTAATTTAAAGGGAAAGCCTCAGAGTTTCTTCTCTTTTCTTTTTTATTTTTTTTTTATTTTTATTGGGATTTTTTTGCTTTTTATATTTTTTTTTTTTTGGATTATTCTGTTGTTGTGGTTGATTTTTTTTTTTTTTTGTTTTTTCTCTTCTTCCTCTTTTGGATTATTTTTTTGGATTATTGAGATTTCTCAATTGGATTAAGGTGTGAAGAACCTGAAGGAATTTTTTGCTTTTTGTTTTTCTTCTCCCACTTTTTGCATTTTCCTTTCTCTTTTGCTTTTAATCAATATTATTATTTTTGGATTTGTTTGTTTTTTTCTTTCTATTTTTTCCTTTTTTATGGTGAATTATTTCGTAATTGGATTAGGGTCTGGAAGAACCCGAAGATTTTTCCTCTTCTTTTTTTTCTGTTTCCTCTTTGGTTTCGTGTTTTTTACTATTGGAGTTCTCCATTTTGGATTATAATTGGCTGCCCTACCAGTTGGGTTAAAAGTTAAGAAGAATTTGAAGTTTTGCAAACATTGAAATGAGCAAGAAACTAATACCATCTGGCATTGCTGCTTCTACCTCTGTTTCCCCACCAGCTGGAGGACAACGTTTAATTCAGACAATGTTGAAGCAAGATAAGGAACAAGAAAAAATATCTTTACAGTTACAGATGATTATTCAAGGAATTCAAGATCTCAAGACAAAATCAGACACCATTGAACAAAGAATAGAGAAGACTGATGAAAAAGTGGAAAATATTAAACAAATGATGGTTAAGTATGAGGAGAAATTCCAAAAAATTGAGGAAGAAGGTAAACAAAGAGAGAAGAAGATTGAAAATATTGACAGTAGATTAACAGCGGTCGAACAAGAAAAAGGTGGGATGCTGAGGTGGGAGATGGAAAGGTCAGAATTTTACCTCAGATTTCAAAATATAGAGGAGGAAAAAGGAGAAAATCTGGCAGCGGTAATGATAGAAATTTTGGCAGATGCTTTGGAAATTACACAGGAAAAGATGATGGATGGAATAGATGAGATATATCGAGTCTATACAAGATATGCGATGAGAAACAAATTACCCAGGGAAGTTCATATTAGATTTACCAAAAAATCCATTAAAACGCAAATATTACAAGTAGCAAGAGAGAAAACACTGAAATACAAGGGTAAAGAGGTTGTGGTTTTGAAACAAATACCTAGAAGAGTGAGAGAGATGAGAAGAGAATATCAATTTCTGACCAAAATACTATTGGAAAATGAAGTGAATTATAGATGGCTGATTCCAGAAGGATTAATGTTTACGTGGCAAGAGCAGAGATATAGAATTGACTCAATTGAGAAAGCAGAACTTTTTCAAGCAGAATTTTTTGGAGGAAGAAGAGAGGAAGCAGAGAAGGAGACTTCATTAATTGTGTTTCAAGATGAACAACTGGAGACTGAAAAAGAGAAAGGAGCAATAGGGGGACAGATTGATAATAAAGAACAGCGTGAAGTGAGACCCACGAGAGCTGTTAGATCTAAATATAAAGCATAATCATGGAGGAAAAAAAACTGATTACAATGAATATAAACGGACTTAATTCAGCTGTTAAGAGAAGGAAAATTTTTCATAAATTAGAGAAATTAAAATTTGATATAATTTGTTTACAAGAAGTTCATATTAAAAAACAACATGAACAATTGTTATTACAGCCAAAATTAGGGAAAATATTTACCTCTTTGACTCAATGTAAGAAAAGAGGTGTGGTTTTATATATTAAAGAGGCTATTCCAGCAAAATTGATTTACTCGGATGAAGATGGAAGGGTATTAATGGTAGAAATAATGGATAATAACATAAAAATACTCTTGATTGCAATTTATGCTCCGAATGATAAACAAGAAGAGTTTTATAAAAAACTGCACATGAAAATAATTGGACTGGACTATGTTAATATAATTATGATGGGAGATTTTAATGGAATTGTGGACAATAAACTGGACTATATAGCAACAACAACAAAGCAAAATAGAAAGGCTCTCCCAAGGTCCTTTTTTAAAATGACAGATGAATTAACTTTAAAAGATATTTGGAGAGAAAGAAACGTTAAAGCTAAACAATATACTTTTTATTCAAATAGACATTTATCATGGTCCAGATTAGATATGATTTGGATCTCAACAGAACTAATATCTAATATTAAAGAAACAAGCATTGAAACAAGTACATGGGCAGATCATAGCCCAATGACAATTAAATGGAAGGGACAAAAAAAAAGATCGAGATGGACATTAAATAATACTATTTTAAAGGAGAAAGATTTTACACAATGGATGGAGAAGGAATTGGATTTTTTCTTTAGAGAAAATAAAAAAGAGGATACTTCAATGCAAAATGTGTGGGACACTATGAAGGCATATGCTAGAGGTTTGATAATAGATTATACAAGAAAAAAGAACATTAGGAAAAGGCAAGCTTCTAAGGCCTTGGAAAATGAGTATAAAACTCTTGAAAAAGAATTACAGAAAATGCCACAGAAAAAGGATATTAAATTGAAGTTGGATATAATTAAACATAAAATGGATTTAATAGAGAAAGAAGAATTGGCACAGAAAATTAGAAACTCTAAACAGAATTATTTTGAAGATGCAAATAAACCAGGTAGATGGCTAGCATATAAATTGAGAAAAGAGAAGGAATCAAGAAAAATATTGAAGTTAATAGATGAACAAGGCCAAGTTTGTTATGGGAATAAGGAGAAAAAAGAAATTATCCGAGATTTTTATGGGCAATTATATAAACAAGAGAATATTGATGAAGGAAAAGTTAAACAGTATTTACAGGAAGCTAATCTACCAAAGATACCTAAAGAGACTGAAGAAATGCTAGAAAGCAATATAACAATGATGGAACTAAATGAAGCATTTAAGAGACAAAATAATGGGAAAGCTCCGGGCCCAGATGGGCTTCCAGTAGAATTCTATAAAACATTTCAAGAACTATTGAGCATCCCATTGTTAGAAGTTATGAATGAAGTTATGTTAAAAAAGATGATACCTAAAACATGGTCAGAGGCTTATATTACACTTATACCAAAGGAAGAGACTGACCCATTGCAAATTAAGAATTATAGACCTATTTCTTTATTGAATGCAGACTATAAAATCTTTGCTTCAATCTTAGCAGAAAGACTTAAAAAATATTTAAACAATTTTATCCACTCAGATCAAAATGGATTTCTGCCAAAGAGACAAATTAGAGACAATATGAGAGTAATCTTGGATACTTTGGAATATTATGAGGCTCATCCTGAAAAACAAATGGCTTTGATATTCTTAGATGCTCAAAAAGCATTTGACAACGTGAATTGGAGATTTATGTTATTATTATTGGAGCAGATGGGTTTTGCCAAAAAATTTATTCAAGCAATAGAAGCTATATACAATAAACAGACAGCAAGGGTAATGATGGAGGGGGAACTTACAGATTTTATTAATATAAGAAAAGGCACAAGACAAGGATGCCCCCTATCTCCCTTGCTATTTGTGTTGACCTTGGAAGTCTTGAATAGAAATATTAGGGATGATAAAAGCATAAAAGGAATGAAAATTAAGAAGGAAGAATATAAGCTACAAGCTTTTGCTGATGATTTAGCTTTTATTTTGGAAAATCCGATTGAAACAGCTCCAAAGTTACTGGAAAGGATAGAGTCATATGGGGAGGTGGCTGGTTTGAAAATAAACAAAGATAAAACAAAGATTTTGACAAAGAATATGTTATTGAGACAGAGAGAAGAATTGGCAGATCTTTTGAAAATTCAAGTTACAAATAAGGTTAAGTATTTGGGGATATATTTGACAACAAGATGTAGCACATTAAAGGAGGATAATTATATTAAACTTAAACAACAGATAGCTACAGATTTGAAGAAGTGGGAAAACTTGCAATTGTCATTAATAGGGAGAATTTCAACAATCAAGATGAATATCTTACCTAGAATATTATTTTTGTTTCAAACAATACCAATAAGGCTTGGAAAAGACTATTTTGAAGATCTAAATAAAATTATGTTGAAGTTTATATGGCAAGGTAAAAAAGCGAGAATAAAGCTAAAGCTTTTGCAAGATGCTAGAATTAGAGGAGGTTTTGGTCTGCCTAATTGGGAATTGTATTATCAAGCTGCAAATTTGATGTGGGTCAAAGAATGGATAACATTAAGGAAACATAGGTTGTTGACATTAGAAGGGCATGATTTGCTGTTGGGTTGGCATGCTTTCTTATGGTATAAGGGAACTAAAACACAGGGTTATTTTAGAAGACATTATGTACGGGAGTCTTTGTGGTTAAATTGGGAGAAGATAAAAAGACAATGTTATTTGAAAATTCCAGTTTGGTTATCGACCATTGAAGCATTTTCCTATCCTATAATTTACAAGAGGGAACAAACAGTTAGATATGGGGAACTTTTGGATGAAAAGGGTGAACTTAAATCGATCCAAAACTTAGAAGAACAAGGTATAAGGATGAATTGGTTTTCATATGCACAAATACACTCAAGGTATGATGAAGATTCTAAAACGGAGGGATTTTATGATAAGCAGACTGATTTAGATAAGATTTTGATGGGTACTGATGAGAAGGTGATTAAAAAATTATATGGTTATTTACTGGGAATGAAATTAGAGGAAGAACAAGTTAAAGAAACTATGATTGTTTGGGGGAAGAATTTTGGATATGGGATTGATTTGGAGAAATGGCAGAAATTGTGGTCTCAAAATTATAAAATGACAATGTCAACAGCATATAAAGAAAACTTGTATAAGATGTTTTACAGGTGGCACTTTCCCCCGACAAGAATAGCAAGAATGTTTAAGAACAAATCTGAAAAATGCTGGAAATGTCATCAGATACCCGGCTCGTATTACCATATGTGGTGGACTTGTGAGGATGCTAGAAAATATTGGACTATAATTCGCATGTGGTTGGAAAAAATGATAAAGAAACATATTGATTTGAAACCAGAGATCTTCTTATTGGGAATTTTACCTGATATATATAGTAAAGATTTGAAATACCTGATTGTAAATGTATTAACAGCGGCCAGGATTGTATTTGCTAAAAATTGGAAGAATGAGAAAATACCATTACAGGAAGAAATTATTAAGAAAATATTGGAATGTGCTGAGATGAGTAGATTGACATTTGAAATTAGAGAGCAAGAGGATAAACAATTTTATGAAATTTGGGATCTTTTTTATAAATGGCTGGATGATAAAATACGATAATAGAATATTTAGAATGCTAGATAGTAAGGAATATCTTTATTTTGCTATTATTTTGCTATTTGATATTATATTTATAAAGGATTTTTTAGGATTGATTTGATATGACTAGATGATTTGTTATAGAGTAAACTGGCTTAAAGTATTGTTAGCTCATTAAGCATGAATGATTAAAAATATAGTCAAAAACTTCTTTTTTTAGTGATATTAGGATATATAAATTTGGATTGACAATATGAGTTGTTATGTAATGTAATTGTAATTTGAGACTACAGAATGAATGCACAAAAATGATGAACCAACTGACACACTGGATGTACATATAAGAGTTGATGTTTTTATGTTTTGTTTGTCTTGTTTGTTTGTAGAAAATTAATAAAAACTTTTTTTTTTCAAAAGAAATGCCTGCAGTTCTGTTTTATTCTGTGGTGTTGGGGCTTCTTTAATGGCTCTGATTTTTTCCGCGGTTGGGTGGATGCCGTGTCAGACTAGGAGGTATCCCAGGAATTCGACCCGTTCTGTGTACAGCTGGCATTTCTCTTTTTTCACCTTTAGCCCAGCCTCTTTGAATTTGGTTAGTACCTCCCTTAGACGACCCTCTAGTTCTTGTTGGTTGGCTGCTGACACTAGTACATCGTCGAAGTAGGGCACCACCCCCTTAATTCCTTGCAAGAGTCTCTCCATGAGGCTCTGGAAAATTCCCGGAGCCAAGCTGACTCCAAACTGGAGTCTGTTACAGCGAAATGCTCCCCAGTGGGTGACTATGGTCTGCGCCTCGGCGGTTTCTGCGTCGACCAGCAACTGTTGATAGGCTTGCGCCAGGTCGAGCTTCATAAAGACCTTGCCCCCCCCCCCAGTGAGTGTAGAAGATGCTGCACTACTGGGACGGGGTAGGTGCTTTGTTGCAAGGCACAATTTAGGGTGGCCTTATAGTCCCCGCAGATTCTCACCGACCCATCGGACTTGACTGGGGTGACTATGGGGGTTTGCCAACAGGCATAGTCGATTGGTTGTAGGACCCCTTGTTTGACGAGCTTGTCAATTTGCTCGTCGATTTTGGGGCGGAGTGCAAACGGTACTCGCTGTAGTTTTAGGCGTATTGGGGGAATGCTGGGGTCTAGGCTGAACGAAATAGGGGGCCCTCGGTACTTGCCTAGAATGCCGTCCAACACTTCCCGGAAGTCCTGTGCCAGTTGCTCCTCCCAGTCAGCATCTGCGACGTGGTCGACGCCCGTAACCTCGATCCTGAGTGGTGCGAACCACTGTAGTCCCAAAAGGTGGGGCGGTCTCGGTCCACGATTGTCAGGGGAAGCTTTGCTGAGCGGCCCTTGAAGGTTATCTCGAAGTGCCCGGTTCTGACTCCCGGGATGCGGTTCCCCTGGTAGTCTCTGAGGATGAGTTTCTGGGTTTCCAACCTCCTCTTGTGGATTTCCGGCACCAACCGCTTGATTTCTCGCCAGGCAACCATGGAGAGGTAGGACCCGGAGTCCACCTCCATTTTGCATGGTTCGCCTTTGATGCCCACTTCTACGTACACCTTGCGGGTGTCTGTGGTGGATGAGTGGCCGATGACGACCGTCTGGTGGGTTTCCTCTTTCTGCCGGGTTTCGCCACTTCATCGGTTCCATCCGTCTCAGTTCCAGCGATTTTCGGCTTGGCAGTCTCTGGCCCTGGGGGGGTGCCATCTCGTCTCCAGTTGTTGTGGTCTCGCCGACGGGGGCTGTAGGCTCTTTTCAGTCGGCAGACTCGGGCGATGTGACCTTTCTTATCGCAGTGCCGGCAAATTGCGTTGAAAAACTGGTCCTCCGATCGAGGGTGGTTGCCTCCACACCTGGCACAAGTGGTCCCCGACTTAGGACTTCGCCAATCGCGCCGATCTCTCCCAACTGGAGCCGATGTATTTCTTTTTCCTCGTCTGTGGTGTCAGAGGCAGAGTAGAAGTCGCCATGGTGGGCGGTGGTTTCCCAGTGGCTTGCTTCTGGGTGAGCCTCAGTCGTCCAGCCCGTCTCGGTGGTTGCTGTGTGTTCCCAGGTGTCTGGCCTTCGCATTCGATTCACCGATTTCTGGGTTGCCTCGGCTGCGGTGGCTTCAGCGAGGGCGTCAGCGAGGGCGATGTCGCCTTTTGCCATCAGCCGGCTTTGTAGGACTGGGTCTCTGAGTCCGAGCACGACACGGTCCCGCAAAGCCTCGTCCATGTCCAAGAACCTGCACATGCCCCCTAGGCTCTGCAGATCAGCCACAAAGTCGCTGATGCTCTCACCCAATCTCTGATCCCGCCGGTAGAAATCGTGCCGCCTGATGAGGGTGGGCACGGTGGGGGCATAGTGGTTTCGGAGCAACGGCTCGAGATCGGCCCAGTCCATCTCCTTCATGTCCCCGGGTTTCACGAGGGCTTTAGCCATCTTGAACACTGCGGGCCTGCAGTGTGTTAGGAAGACGGCTCTTTTCTTCTGCCTGGTTGCATCCTTCAAGTTGCTACTTTCAAGGAATATTAGGAATCAGTCTGTGTATGATTCCCAGTCCTCGGTAGCGGGGTTGAAGGGTGCGGGCGGTGCAATGCTGGCCATCTTGTTGGTCTTGTTTCCTCAGGACACGTGCTTGATGGGGTTAGTTTCGGGATCCCATCCTCGTCGCCAGTGTCGTGTCCGTCACGGGAAAGGAGACTCGGAGCCAGTGACTTAGTTTCAGCTCTTTATTAGGTTCCTAGATCAGCTCGGGGTTTAAAGGGAAAAGCCGCAGCTTTTATTCTCTAGCCACGGCGGTAGCGGCCAATGGCACCGCTTTGAATCTCCCGCAATTAGTTTCCACCAATCCCTGCTTGGCCAATGAGATCGCCGCGCGCTTTGGCCAATCACAGCGCGGCGCTTCCAAGTATGTTAATGTCCATACAGAACAAGACCCAAGGACATTCTCACACCTGGCCAGAGGAAGGAGGAGGAGGAGTGATGTCACCAGGCCACCAGACAGCGCTGTGATTGGATCCTGTGATTGATTGTTTTGAGAAAATGACAAACTGAATTAGGTGAAAACTGCGGAAAACCTTCAGAGTCGGTTTTCACCAGATCTGTGCCAATATGATATACAATAAAGCTATTCGTTCAGGCATTTTAATGCCTCAAAGTGTTGTTTGCGATGGGTCTGTTACTTGGAACCCTGGCATTGGCAACTTTAAGACTTGTGGACTTCGACTCCCAAAATTCCCCAGCTGGCTGGGGAATTCTGGGAGTCGAAGTCCATAAGTCTTAAAGTTGCCAAGGTTGGACATCTCTGATATAGGCCATGGGCTTTATTTCTATCTAGTGTCACCAGCTTTGAGTAAATTTTAAGATTCGATGAGAACACAAAGCATTTCTTGAGGCATTTTTTCCCCCTCTTTGCATCTAGCAAATGTTGTGTATGTACCATAGTTAATAAAGTATGAGCTTGAGGTAAAGTGCAGGGTTCTGGCCCTGCACTTCTGATTGGCTGTTGGGCGGCCAGACCGGATTGGTTAGTTCTGAGGAATCCGATTGGCCCTTCACGGAGATTCTTTATTGGTTAAAAGAGCTACGTTCAGAGCTTGTTATTGGACAAATCTTATAAGCGTTGCCTAAAAAGGCAGAGTTCACTGTTCTTGTTTGAGAAGTCACTATGCAAATAAAGAGCTGAAAGTTCACCGTTCAGAGGCTGTCTCCATTTACTCCGACCCATGATCAGTACTTAACACTGGCAACGAGGGTGGGATGTGGAGACGTCTGAACCGAAGAAACCAGGAAGCGACACTGAGCACGTGACAGACGACGCCAACAATGGAACCATGTCCGGCGGCATCGTACCACCCACTCCGTTCAATCCAAACCAAGAGGATTGGGAATCCTACATGGATCGCTTCCAAATGTTTCTTGAGATGAACAACTTAAAGGACGCCATGCCAGCAAAGAAAAGAACGTTGTTCCAAACGCATTGCGGCCCAGCCGTATTTAAGATGGCTAAGGCACTTGCCAAACCTCAAGAAGTGAAGGCCATGAGCTGGGACGACCTCGAACCCATCCTGAGAGACCATTACGCGCCAACCGTGCCTACGCTCGTGAGACGCCACGAGTTTTATCAGAGGAACCAATGAAAAGGGGAAAGCGTGGCTGATTTTGTGGCAGACCTCCAAAATTTAGGGGGCCTCTGTGGGTTCACCGATTTAGAAGAGGCACTGAGAGATCGAATAGTTCTGGGACTAGATGCACCAGGCTTGCAAAGCAAGCTGATGGCGAAAGGCGACATCAGCCTTGCCGACACCATCGCCGAAGCCATGGCAGCAGGGGCGACCAAGAAGTTGGCTGCACAACTACGACGGAACCACGTTCCGGTACCACCACCGGCCAGCGAAATCTCACCTAGTTCAGAAGGGCAGCTGGTGACAACGCACCACGAGGACCTCTCTTCGTCATCAGACAGCAACAAAGAAGAGGTCCATCGACTGCGGTCTGACCGGGACCCTCACCCGAAACCCTTACGCCCTTGCGCTGGTTGTGGAGCCAACCATGCCAGATCCAAATGTAAATTCCGCGATGCACTCTGCCACGAGTGCGGGAAACGAGGCCACATCAGGCGGGTCTGCCGCAGCTTGCCAGGACTCAGCCAGGCCTCAAAAGGAGCTAACTATCGCCAATCGACAGGAAGCTGTCCTGTAAGGCGAACGCCAGTAAACCACTCCTACAGAAATCCAGCCTTGCAGAGAAAAGAGGCTCACCATACTATCACTATCGGTCACACCTCAACCTTGGACACTAAGAAAATCCGAGTCACGGTAGCCATCGAGAACCAGCCGTGCCACATGGAAGTTGACTCGGGATCGTCCCTCTCGATGGTGTCTTGGAAGACACTCAAGCAACTCATCCCCACAATTCAACGCCAAGATCTCCAATTTCAACGCCTCATCCTCAAGGACTACCAGGGGAATCGAATCCCCGTCGTCGGGTCCTGCCGAGTCCGAGTCTCCTTCAAGAAGCACACAGTGTACTTACCTCTAATGGTCATCGATAGAGGTAGGCCTAGCCTACTAGGCCTCCAATGGTTCGCGCCACTTGGCATTGAAGTGGCCGGCATGAACTGAGTCGGTGGTTGTGATTGGGAGGAAGACCTTATCTCTGAGTTCAGTGATGTCTTCGCAGACAGCTTAGGCGAGTATAAGGGGACCCTGATCTCATTCAGCCTAGATCCAAAAGTAGCTCCCATTCGCTTGAAGCCCCGTCGAGTTCCGTTCGCCTTAAAATCAAAAATCGACGAACAACTCGACAAGTTAATTGCTCAAGGGGTGTTGAAGCCCATCGATCACTCTCCATGGGAAACCCCTATTGTAACACCCATTAAGCCAGACGGGTCAATCCGGGTCAAGGTGCGACAGCGGCCGCTGGATCCTATTGGTTTTTCTGGTTCGTAAGCAGGGTGCAACCAGTCGAGGTGGGAGCAGAGTCTTCGTCCCATCAGTAGTTCGGCGGGAGTTCTGCCGGTGACGCTATGTGGAGTGTTGTGTTGCAAGAAGAGAATTTGATTGACCTTGTCGTTGATATTGTCATAGTCTACCTTTTGCAAGGTCTTTTTTACAAATTGGACCATGCGTTCCGCTCGGCCATTGGTCGCAGGCTGATGAAAATAAATAAATATTATTTTTGAAAGCAGGAAAGACGGAGAGAAACAAGAGACCAGTTCTGGCCTCATTGAACCGGAATGTTTTGTGTAAAATAAAACAAGATGGATCTGCCAAACCTTTGCAATACAGTGCATCGGTTACGAGGCTTCAGTGTTGCTACAGCATTGGTTTTTCCATGGCGTGAACAAGCTTTATTGACTGTCCCTGGTCAATAGCAACCACTAAGGAATTACTGTTCCTACTTGCAGGCTACTGACTGTGTCTCATTTACAAAGATTGGGAGTAATTCCCTGGTGATAGTGATCTGTTTGCAAAATTGCACGCACACACACACACACACACACACACATCCTTCCCTCCCCCCACTCCCTTTTTCTATCTAGTCTTGCAACTCCATCAGGCTGAGGGTCTGTTGGCGGTCAGGACAAGTATCATTTTTTTTTCCTAGATCAGAAAGGATTGGTTGATTCCAATTTGAGCCAAGCTTCAACCTGCAATCTCCCAGGTAGAAGATTCCAGTGGCCAGGTACAAGAATTCACTTTTCTTCCCCATAAATGTGGGTGCTAAGAGAATCCCTGGCGGTCAAAAGACCTGGAGAAATAGCACTCGATGGCTGCAAAATGGAAATTGCTGATTTTTTCCCCCCACAATCAGCAATTCCCATTTGGTCACCTGAAAATTAAGAGGGCAGAGTCCTTGGTGAGTCCTCTGAGCTTGGTGGTTTTCTCACAAACATTTCGTTACCCAACTAGACAACATCATCAGGGTAAGGGAGTGGAGAGGTTGCTTGCTGTTTTATAAATACACGTAGTCTTTGACTTAATAACCACAATTGGGACTACGATTCCCAATGCTAAGCAAAAAGCTGCGGTTAAGGGGTACCCGTTTTGATGGCCTTTTTGCCATGGTGGTTAAACAAATCATGGGTGTTGTTTTTTTAAATGAATCAAGTATTTTGATGCCGAAATATAATTTTATCATATTTTATTTATCTACATACTAAATTATTGCATTTGATTCCAGTTTCATTTTAAACTGTATTTTATTCGAATTTCACTTGAAATGGTATTTTTATCCAATTTCATTTTAAATGGTTTTTATCAGATTTTAGTAATGATTTGTGTCTAGAACTCTGCACTTTGATATGGCACAAGGGGCAGGGCTAATCAGTGAAGTAAACTGAACTGTGGAATGGCGAAGTGAATCAAATGGTTGTTCATTGAATCCAACTTCCCTCTTCAATTTTGTGTGTTGGAAGCTGATTGGGAAGTTGGAAATAAAGATCAATCAACCCCAATCTAGTCCCACTTCAGCCACAAAAGCCATTTTGGCCACCTTAGGCCAGTCAGTCTCAGTGTGACCCACCTCACAGAGGTTTTCTTGTGAGGAAAATAGGAAATGGGCCTGTTGGATATGTTTGCCACCTTAGGTCAATGGTGGCTAACCTTTTTGGGCTCCTGTGCTAAAAACTGTGCGCGCGCCAGCAGATACGCACTGGCGTGCCAGGACCCAGAATGCAATGCGACCCCCACTCACTCCCTGCGCATGTGCGCGCAATCCCCCCGCCACTCCCTTACTTGCACTGCACCTCACAGTTGATTTTTCAGCCTCCCAGAGGCTCTGCTAGGCTTTTCAGACAGAATTATAGGCCCGTTTCGTCACTTCTGGTATTACAGGAAGTGACAAAACGGGCCTATAATTTGGCCTGAAAAGCCTTGCAGAGGCTTTTCCCAAGCCTCCAAGAGGCCGAAAAAGGCCTCAAACCAACCAACCCCCCAAAATCAGCTGTGAGGTGCACGCATGCACAGTGAGGTTAGTTTGCCTGCATCTCGCGTGCCAGCAGCAATGGCTCTGCGTGCCACTTGTGGCACACATGCCATAGGTTCACCAACACGGCCTTAGGTTATTTGTAAAATGTGGGCCAGGAAAATCCGCAGGATGGCAGCAGAGAGTCAGGATAGATGCAGCTTTTGTTATATTCTTTGTTTTTTCTTCTCTCTTTTTTTGTCCTTTCTTCCCCCACCCCTTGCATATTTTATTAAATGGAATAAAAGAGAGGGGGAGGGACGGACACACACACACACACACAGAGATCCCAGATCTGCTGGCTCTACCTGAACATTTCCGTGGGACAATCTGATCAATGGAAAGCACTAAATGCTGTTTCAGTCACTCTTTTGCAGGGGTTGGCCAGTCTAGAGAGAAAAAAAAAAAGGACCAGAGTGGACACGATAGCCGTATTCCAGCATTTGAGAAGGTGCCCCAAAGAGAAGTGACTACAGAGAGGAAGAGGGGAGTCAACTTATTTTCCAAAGCCCCTGAAGGCAGGACAAGAAACGATGGATGGAAACTAATCCAGGAGAGGAGCAACTTGGAATTCAGAAGAAACTTCCTAGCAGTGAGAGGGCAATTAAGCAGTGGAAGAGATCGCCTTCAGTCGTTGTGGGTGCTTCATCATTGGAGGTTTGTAAGAAGATACTGGATCCTCCTATACCATTGAAATAGTGGTATAGGCTCTCCTGCTTGAGCAAGAGGCTCCAAGGTCTCTTCCAGCTCAATTCTGATTCTTGACTCTTTTTAGATCCACCTGGAAGCGCTTATCCTTTTTCCAGCAGGCATCAGAGACTCGGGCCGGGGCCGATGCTAAGCTTTCACATATCACTGATTGCCTAAAGAAACCCAAAAGTGATGTAAGTTATAATAGGTACCTCCTCAACTTACAACTGTAATTAAGCCCAGAATTACGGACATAAGTTGTCATGGTCATTAAGCAGATCATGAGGTGACAGCACCTGGTTTTATTATTTTGGGGAGGGGGGTAATTAAGTGAACCACCAAGGTCACTAAGTGAATGCTATGGTTATTAAACAACCCATTGTACCCCTGTAGGAAGTTAGCACCCACTCCTCTCCTAGAAAAATGAAATATCCTAGGGAATATTTAAAAAGGCAGAATATTTCCCCTAAAAAGAGAACGAGAAACTCAGAAGCAGAAACTCAGAGAGGCAGAAGCTCACCCCTCCACCTTTGTTAATAGGTGGGCCATTTAGGCCTAGGCCAGAATATTCTACATAACAAAGCCCTCTACCCACCTCACCACATGGCCTGGGAAGATTGCATCAGCCAGCACTCAGGCGAAGCCATGCGGTCCAGACAAAGCCTACAAAGTTAGCTAAGACCCTCCCCTGGGAGTCTGACAACCAATGGGATACATTTCTTACACATCTTTCCAAGCAGTCACCGTGTTTCCAGTGTCTTTCTTCCCCCCCTGGAACTGAACCCAGAAGGATCATTCTTCCAACACCCCAAAGGCACAAAGCCACCAAGGTACATGTTTCTGATGCTGATGGCATGAAAAATATTTTCTCTCCCTAATTTGCAAACCAACATCTGGGATTTTTAGCAGCAGCACCTGCTGGGAAAGGCTCTCATTTCGTGGTTCCCTGAATGTAGCCCCCTACTCTCAATTCTTGGTCTCCACTGGAGCACTACTGAACAACTGTGGGCGCTGAGCTAGGAAGAAGCTGTCACTTCTCAAAGCATGTTCAACCGGTGACTCAGAGAAATGCAGCACGCCGGTGCCCTTCCTCACGCAAGGAAGGGCTGACTCAGTGTCGAGTGCACACGTTGGGAGTGTCCTTACTCAGTTCGGCTGCCACTTTGCCAGGAAATTTCACCCCCAATTGGGAGGACAACACGATTTTCACCTCTAAGTCCTTCTTCCTCTCTGCCTCCTTTTCTCTCTCACTTGTAAAGAAATGGAAAGCATCCGTACACACATGCTTGATAGTTTGCAGGGGATTGTGATTCACTGCACAGCCAGCCAGGTCTTTAGGCTGGATTTGGCATTTTTCTCCACCCAGGTCCTTCCCTGCGAGAGCCAGATGTTGTTTGACAGTGTTAAAAAGGTTTTGTCACAGGAAGTCAGGCTGTTTGTTTATTTATTAATTATTAGTTTGTTTGTTTATTAATTAATTTATTTATTTATTTAGTCAAGCGATTATAAGATAACAGGGATAAGTATGAACATAGTTATCAATACATGAAATGGATACATATAAGAAAAATAAAAATATAAAAATAAAAGAGAAACAATAGGACAGGGACGGTAGGCACATTGGTGTGCTTATGCATGTCCCTATAGACCTTTTAGGAAAGGGTTGAGGTCAATAGTAGACAGTCTAAGGTTAAAGGTTTTGCGGTTTGGGGAAGAAACCACAGAGCCATTGACCACTCTGTTGCCGAAGTCGTATTTGTTGTGAATGAATAATACCAATAAAGTTATCATCGAGCTTGAAGTCAAGTGCAGGGTTCTGGCCCTGCACTTCTGATTGGCTGTTAATGGCAAGATCGGATTGGTCTGTTCAGGAGCATCCGATTGGCCATTAACAGGCCATTCCCATTGGTTAAAGGAGCTAGCGCTCCAGGCTTGCTATTGGTTGAATAGTTAATGAGTTGCCTATATAAGGAAGGCTATAGCAGCCCTCCAGTTCGAGCTGTCACAATATGTAAATAAAGAGTTTGAAGTTCACTGTTTCTACCGGCTCGTCTCCATCATTCGCACCTATGCTCCAAACATAACAGTATTTCCTGCAATCAAATTTGGTGCGGTTTACCTTGAGTTTGTATCTATTGTTTGCTCTTGTGTTGTTATGATTGAAGCTGAAGTATTCATTGACAGGTAGGACATTGCAATGTATGATTTTATGTACTATGTTTAGATCAGACCAAAAGCAACATAGTTCTAGGTTGTCTAGGTCTAAAATTTCGAATCTGGTGGCATAAGGTATTCTGCCACAAGTAGAAGAGTGGAGAACTCTTCTTGTGTAATATTTCTGGATTTTCTCAACTGTATTAATGTCAGATACGTAATGCGGGTTCCAGAGTGATGAGCTGATCAAGGCTACCTTTTGCAGTTCCAGGTGAGGGTTTTGGCAATGGTGATGGTGTTGAAGTGGCAGCCCCAGAGAGCACCCCAGTGAGTTATAGCATTGAAAGTTCGAGAACAGAAATAGGCAGTTTCCTTTTTTCCCCTCTCCGGCTGATACAAACAGTAAAGAGAAGAGCAACAAAGATGATTCGAGGACTGGAAGCTAAAACCTACGAATCACGGTTGCAGGAACTGGGCATGTCTAGTTTAATGGAAAGAAAGACCAGGGGTGACATGATGGCAGTCTTTCAATATTTCTGCCACAAAGAAAAGAGGCTCAACTTATTTTCCAAAGGCAGAACAAGAAGTAACAGGTGGAAAATAATCAAGGGCAGATCCAATCTAGATCCTAGAAAAAAAAAAAATCCTGGTGCTCCAACACTGGAGAAGGGCAAAGTTGGAGCTATTATTATCTGACTGTGCCTTTGTGCCATGCTCCGAGTCATCACAGGGGCTCCTACTAAAGGCATGGCTTCCAGTGCTAACCCATGGGTACCAACTGGTGGAATATGGGTGCAAATCCCAGTATGAAATCCTATATACCATTTTAGACTCTTCTTAAAAATTTAAAACTTCCAGTGTCGGAGCATCCACTGAAACTCGGAGGCCGAGGACATCTTTGGCATGCCAACAAGGACCTGGCACAAAGCCCCATCGCAGCTGTTTGGAGGCCAGCTGGGATAATCTGCTCCTTAAAGTGACTGCAGCTTTTCAGTCTTCAAGCCAGATGGTCCATTTGGAGGGTCCATAACTCAGCCGAGTCCGGATCATTTACTTTGCAAATGGAAAGAACAAGGACCGTTCCCCAGAGATGTCTCTTTCTTAGGCTGGGAACAGGTTGATAATTTAAGGGCTGTTTGTATTTTTCATTAACCAAGCAAGGTCTCCCAGTAGGCCTGAGTTTCTGACTCCCTCCAGTCTCCCCGTTTTTTTTTTAGCAACCTAATTTAATGGCTGAATTCTTATGCATCAAACACCAGGTGTGCAAGATAGTGTAAGAGACCAGGGGAGGAGATCTGGCTTGGTTTGTTTCCTTGTTAAAGGTAAATGTTTCCCTCACACATACTGTGGGGGTATGGTGGTGCTCATCTCCATTTCTAAGCTGGAGAACCAGCACTGTTTGAAGACGTCTCTGTGGTCATGTGGCTGGCAGGACTAAATGCTGAAGGCGCACGGAACGCTGTGACCTTCCCACCAAAGGGATCCCTATTTTTCTACTTATTGTCAGCTCTGAGATTCAGCCGCCAAAAAATGAAAAGAGGGGGTGGAGGAGTTGGAAAGTTCAAAGCTAATCCGTATGTCGCATGAAGAAATTCCAGCTGCAGTTAATTGGTTCTCGTGATTAATGAAGTGTAGAAGTGGGAGGAGAGAAGGTGGGTTTTGTGTAACGTGGGAAAATGACTTTCACTTTTGGAAATGCCATAGAAATACCAGAGCTGTTCCTAATAAATCAGTTGGAGATTGTATTGGCTCGGAGTGATGGATTACCATGGATAATTTCTGGATGCCTAACACATTTTTTATGTGCTTTCGAACTGCTAGGTTGGCAGAAGCTGTGACAAGTAACGGGAGCTCACGCTAGGGATTTGAATCTTTCTGATTGACAAGCTCAGCATCTTAGCCACTGAACCGCCACATCCCTTTATGATTTTTACAAACAACTCCGGGCGGTGAATGTATCCAGCGCAAATTCCTTTTCTTATCTTCCCCACAACAAAAAACATGTGAGGCAAATTGGGCTTTTGCTAAGTAGTCCTCAACTTATGACCAGAATTGAGCCCCACATTGCTAAGCTAGACACTCATTAAATGAGCTTTGCTCCATTTTACAACGTCCCTTGCCACAATTGTTAAGGGAATCACTCTGGTTAAAGTTGGTGACACAGTTATAGTGAACCTGGCTTCCCTGTTGGCTTCTTAGCTTGTCAGAAAGTTGCAAAGTTTCAGTGACCCCCCTGGGACACTGAAACTGTCATAAATACATGCCAGTTGCCAATTTGGATCACGTGATGATAGGAATGCTACAAGGGCTGCGTGAAAAAAAAAAAGTCATAAGTTGCCTTTAGTGCTCTTTGTAACTTCAAATGTTCCTCAAACAAGTGGTTGCAAGTTGAGGTACCTTGTTCGATGTGAAAATTTGCCTATTACACCTAAGAATGTATAGAACCAAAGAGATTCCATTTTTGTTCTTAATCTGACCTTCTAGAAAGATATCAGAACATTTATATATTTCCACGGAGGAATCTGGGAGGAGTTATGGAAAAACACCCCGGTCTACCTATTTCTTTCTGGTGAAAGTCCCTATAACTCCTACGTGTGAAAAACAGGAAGTATTATGTCATCTTTTAAATGTAGTATCTTATAAAAGGCTATGATCATTTTAAGAGAGTGTCTCTTTCTCCTAATCTGCCATAAGGAATTGGGGTCCAATATTTGCAAATATCTTAATTAAATAAAGCCTTCTAGGGATCCTGGTTGTCACAGTCTGTTATTTAGTTTTATACAAATCTCTCATACCTGTATATATAGGTAGTCCTCAATTCACGACCACAATAGAGCCCAAAATTTATGTTGATAAGTGAGAAATTAGTTAAGCAAGTTTTGCCCCATTTTACGACTTTTCTTGCCACAGTTGTTAAGTGAATCACTGCCAGAGGTGGTATTCAGCGGGTTCTGACCAGTTCCGGAGAACCGGGAGCAGAAATTTTGAGTATTTTGGAGAACCAGCAAATCCCACCTCTGACTGGAGATTTTACAGTCTCCTTCCCCTGCCACGCCCACAGAACCGACAGTAAAAAAAATGGAATCCCACCACTGATCACTGCTATGGTTAAAATTGTCACGCGGTTGCAAAGTGAATCTGGTTTTCCCCATTGACTTTACTTGTCAGCAGATCATAAAAGGGGGTTTACGTGAACCTGGAAGACTGCTACGGTTATAAAGGTGAGTCTTCTGCCAAGCATCCGGTTGTAAATCACGTGACTGTGGGGATGCTGAAACAGTCCTAAGTATGAACAATAGTCCTATGTTTTCAACTCAGAAAACATTTCTATGCCCGTTTTATAGTTTGTCAACAGAAAGGTGGTGGAGGGAGGAGTTTAAAAGAGCAGTGCAGCTGTTTGGAACTGAAAGCGCATTCCATTCATATCTTGCAAAGATTATAACTAAGCTACCGGAATTTCTGCCGCACAAATCTCTAATTGGAGAACATGATTGATGACTCCTTGGCTATGGACGTGTTTTGTTGGAGAATATGAATTATGATACACCCAGAGGGTTGGGGGAAAACCAAGGTCAAGGGTGACAGTGAATTACATGTCTCAAGAGTTGGTTACACGTGTCATGCCGGCATGTTAGCTCCTAATAAATCCTCTGGAGGTTTTGAAGCTTGCCTCGAAGGTCATGATTTAATTAGGGCCACTGCCGGAATACTAACACCTAACTCCCTTTTTTCAGTGCCGTTGTACGGTCATTAAAAGAACCGTTGTATGTTGAGGACTGCCTGAACATTGTAGATCAGAGAGGGAGCATTTTTTTTCCTAGAAATGGGGATACCATTTCTCGGTTCCACGCTCTGGGTTAGGAAGAATGAAAGATCAACACCATCATGCATCATTCAGCTTGGTCATGTTTATTACGTAAGATGGATCCAGATGAAGAAATCGTCCCAGGACGGAAAGCAGACAGTTTGGGGGAGCCGGAGCTCTACTGCTCAACCACCCCAACATTTGGCTACTTAAAAGTCATCATCCATTATTGGTTGTACATTCAACATAACAACAGACACAAGTGGCACAGAAGGGGCTGCCCAGGACTTTTAATTTGGTTTCCATGAAAGAGATCGGATCGGCTGTCTGCAGCAGCTGGATGCATCTATCTGTCCTCTATCCTGCCCTTTCCATGGGCAGAAAAAAAAAAATTTAGGAAAGAGAAATACTCTCCGTTTCCCCAGCAGGCTGGAAGGCCAAATAGGCAAAGTATAACACGGGGATGAACACAAGGGGTGGAGTGGAAGGAGGGATCCCACAGCCTCATTCAAAAATTCAGTCCCAGTAGAAAGAAAAACCACAGAATTTAATGTTCCCAAAATAAGCCTCATTTTGGGGTGGGTGGGTGGGTGTATATCTAAAAGCTGAAGATCTTTTTAAACCTCCATTATTCCCACACGTAAGTTTGAGTTGTAGGCCCGAAAACAATAACAGATAACAGATCATCAGAGTTGGAAGGGACCTTGTTAGTCATCTAGTCCAACCCCCCCCCCCAAGCAGGAGACCCTACACCATTTCTGACAGATGGGAGTCCAATCTCCTCTTGAAAGTCTCAAGTGATGGCGCTCCCCAAAAGTGAACCCAGTTTGGGATGAAGCTTAAACCAGCCTGACACGTGCAGAGAGATTCAACCCATTTCCCAGATTTGTAAGCTGTTTCCAGTTGCTATCTCTTCTCACTCTTTTCCCTCCTGCTCATCTCCAGAAGTTGACCAAGGTCTCAAATCTGATTTTGTCGGCTCCAAATAGTTGATCTTGCAAGAAAACATCTTATCCACAAGTGGATCTCCAAGTCTTCTCTTCTATCGTTCTATAAAAGGATGAGACCCAAGCTGGCCACCCGTTAACGATTTATGATGATTTTTTCAGTTCCGACAGGCTGGATTAGAAGTGGGAAGCCCCGAGTTCAAATCCACCCTTGGCACCCCAAGGTTCAGGAGGCCAAGTTTGGCCAGGCGCTTCTCCCTCCACCCAGCCTACCTCACAGAGTTGTTGTAGGGGAGGGGAAAAAAAGAGAGGAAAAAGCAAATGTATGCTGCTTTGAGACCCGGTAGAAAAGTTAGACTATACATTAAATCAATAAATATAAGTTTTAAATCTTTTCTTTAAGGGGGAATACAGGCCTTTCTTCAGACTCTGATTTGGTCCTTGTGTTATAAAAATCCCGCTCTTCTGCGCAGAAATTCCGCACAAATGCAGCATCACGGTTTGCCCAATATATTTAACTCAGGTTATTAAACTAACCCCAATCTGAGGTCGCAGCAATGCACAGAACCGTAAGTTTCACTCTCAGATTTACACTGGGACATTTTGTGTGTTCTCACATCACAACCCCTCCCCTACCCCCCCCCAATCTTAAAAGTGGGCTTCCAGCACATCCCCCTCTTTAGCAACACTGGTTTATTTCTTTCTGCAAATACAGGTTGTCCTTGACTTACAATTGAGCCCAATGTTTCCGTTGCAAAGCAAGACAGCTATGGAGTTTTGCTTTGGGTTTTGTTTTGTTTTTTTGCGACAGTTGTTACGTGAATTACTGCAGTTGTTTTAAGTTGGTAGCCATAGCAATAGCCCGTAGACTTATATTCTGCTTCCCAGTGCTTTACAGCCCCTCTCAAAGTGGTTTACAGAGTCAGCATATTGCCCCCAACAATCTGGGTCCTCGTTTTACCCACCTCAGAAAGGATGGAAGGTTGAATCAACCTTGAACCTGGTGGGATTTTGAACTGCCAAATTGCAGTCAACCGGCAGTCAGCAGAAGCAGTCTGCAGTACCGCCCTCTGACCACTGCGCCACCGAGGCTAGTCACAAGATTGTTGAGTGAGACTGGACTCCTCGCTGACTTTGCTGGTTAGAGTCACAAAGAGATCATGTGAGCCCCGGGCTACTGCAGCCGTCATAAATATGAGCCAGTTGCTAAGAGCCTGGATTGTGATCGCGTGACCGTGTGGATGCCGCAAGTCATTGAGTGTGAAAACTGGTCGCAAGTCACTTTTTTTTCAGTGAGTGCCGTCATAACTTTGAATGGTCACTGAATGAATGGTTATAAGTCGAGGACTACCTGTAAGAAGGTGAATGAAGATGCAGGCACCTCTTCCTTTTTCCTTGTTCCCATCTTTGCCAACTCTGTTCTTTATGAAAAAGTTGTGGTTGTCAACTAAAAAAATACTCCTTTGGTCTTTTTAGCTGCCAGCAGAGAGTGTGTGAGAAAGCAGTGCATTCCTGAAATGCCTCAGATAATCGCCTTGGCAGCCCAAAGCTGTTGGCACGCAAGATTATTACTGGAGAGCATGATTGATGACTCTTGGCTATGGATGTGTCCCATTGGAGAATATACATCCAGGGGGTGGGGGGAAGACCAGGGTCAAGGGGGAAATGATGTATTTTAGTGCCAGCTGCACCCCGCTTACATCAACATGGCCATCTAATAAAACTTTTTTTTTTAATTCTGAAAAAAAGGGAGGGGGTGGATTTGTTGGAGCCCTAACAGTGGTTTTTTTTTTTGCAATGGTTTTTGTTTTTTAAACCTTTGCAACAATTCCTAAACCACCCAGAGTGGCTGGGAGCCGGACGACATATGAATTTAATAAATGATCATTATTATTATTCGCTGGAAGATGGAAGCATTTGGCTGTCAGGGATGGGGGGGAAAATTGGATTCAGGCTAGTCGGCTTCATCCGCTAGGTCCAAATTGGAATATTTTTTTCTGGTGTTTGCAAAGTGCTAAATGCATTCAAAGTGACAAAAAAATTTATGAATAGCAAGGAAATAATATCTTTCTAGGCAAGAAACCCCAGAATCTGAGGCTTCAGGGCATTGGGCAATTTGAGCACAGCTTTGAGGGCAAAATCCTAAGCAAAAAAAAAACATTGCGGCTGAATTCTCACATAAAAGAAAAATGGATTGAAAATGTGGGAATAAACATGCCAGATGACACAACTCAAAAAAAGCAAAGCAGAAAATAGGTCTTGATGGACTAGACTAGAAGTGGGGAAGAAAAATAAATCTTGATCGGAAGCATTGGCGAATCACTTCTGGTTTGTTGCGGAGAAAACTGGATGGATTCACAGAATATAGAAGAATCATAGATTGGAAGGGACCTTGGAGGTCATCCAATCCAACCCCCTGCTAAAAGACCTTTTACCATGCCAGTGAAATGGTTATCCAATCTATTTTTAAAAAAATCTCCAGTGAGCCTGACGTGCACAGGCAGTCCTCGACTTAAAGACCCCAACATTTCTGTTGCTAAGCGAGACATTTGTTAAGTGACATTTTACGACCTTTCTTGCCACAGTTGTTAAGCAAATCACTGCAGTTGTTGAATTAGTAACACCGTTGTTAAGTGAATCTGGCTTACTCATTGATTTTGCTTGTCAAAAAGTCACAAAAGGGCATGACCCCCAGGACGCTGCAACCGTCATAAATATGAGTCAGTTGCCAAACATTCAAATTTTGATCATGTGAGCACGGGACTCCTCCAACGCTTGTGTGAAAAAACAGTTTTAAATCACCTTTTTCACTGCCGTTGTAACTTTGGTCACTAAAACGGACTGTTGTAAGCCCAGGACTAGCTGTATTTCCCAGTTTGGCTCCAGCTCCAAGCTCATTTTGCTTTTTCCTTCTACACAAAAGTTAATGCATTTAAAATTCAAAGGAAATCTATTTTTCTCTCTCTCCTACCTCCCGTGCATTTCTCTGTCTCAACCCACCATTGTGAGCACTGTGGCCAGCACAGCTCCTTGGTCCATCAAAAACATCAGAAAAAAGACACACACACCCCTCTTAGCTCAGTCTTTAACGGCATCTCTTAACTTTGAATGTCTTAAATGTTTTTAAGGTTTGAATGGATTTATATTGTGCTTTTATGATGTTGCAAGGCTCCCAGTCAGTAGATGATGAGAAGGGGGGGAGGCTTATAAATTTAATAAATAAATAAATTCCATCAATAATAAATCTCTCAAATCTGGATAATATACACACAAACAGCCCCAAACACCCCCCACCCCACTTACAAAAACCACACCTGCGATTCCAAAGCTGCAGAATAGTAGAACACACAGAGAAGATACATTTGCACACCAAATGCACACCCATAGGAATCATACAGGCACATGGGATTCGGAGAGCAAAGTGCAAGGCCCGGACGGACAATCAAAAGCACACAGGGAGGGGGGTCTTGCACGAGGCAGCCACGGCACGACTACAACTCAGGGGGACGATCTATAGAACTGCCATTTGGCTTCCTCCCTGGCTGGGGTGTGTATGTGTGTGTCTTTGTATGTATGTGTGCAAGGGATGCGAGCATTGCCACACAACTGCCAATGGCCTTTCAGATTCCCCCAAGAACCATCATGCAAAGGGATATGATGATTAACAGGGTTTCTCAACCCTGTGCACTCTAAGGAAGCCTAGACTTCAACTCCCAGAATTCCCCAGCCAGCCAGGTTGGCTGGGGAATTCTGGGAATGGAGGTCTACCCCAACTTAAAGTGCTCAAGGTTAAGAAACCCTGGATCAATTTATTTCACTACAGAACTCCCAAGTCCACGAAAACCTGAGAAAAGGGCTCATTCCCTCAGCTAAGCCCACCTCTATTGAGTTCTTGGGAGAATAAAAGAGAAATAATTATATTTTAAAAAAATTATTTGAAATTATTATTTGAAAAATAGAACCCATAAACCCATAAATATAGATCTCTTTCCCCCCCCCTGAACTATTATAGACACATCCTGGAAAGATGTTTAATTCACATGCAGTCCAATGAGATTCCTCTTTCTTGAGGGAAGATTTGGGGAAGCGAGACAGAAACTTAAAAGAGAAGCAGGAAGGAGGTTTAATTGTGGCTTCTTTGCCATTTCTGCTACAATCCTGCCAATGGAAGATTGGTGTCAAATGGACTTGGGAGTACGGAACAAATAGCAAAGAGGGGATTTGGATCATTGCTGGGCATATAGCAAAAGATACTTTAGAGCAGGAGTCTCCAATCTTTTTGACCGCAGGGACCACTAAATTCATAATTTTAAATCCCACGGACCACTACTGTGAATTTTTTAAAAAGATAAATGGTATTAAGTGAAATATTAAAAAATGCCAATATTTTTTCTGCGGACCACCAAAATTGGTGACCGCTGCTTTAGAGGAAACCCCAACTTGCATTCCTCATGAGCCCCTGGAGAGGAGAGAGAAAATGGGGGCACCTGGAACCAAAACAGAGAAGAATATGCGAAATGGAAGGGAGAATCTGGAAACTACAAGTTATAGTGGTGATGGCTAGAACGTAGTTTTGTTTGGCCACCTGGAGTGGATGGGCAGCCATCTCAATAAAAAAACAAAAAACAAATAAGCGAATAAACGACTCTGGTCTTGATTAACCCCCAACTTTGACTCCTGCAATACTCTCTATATGGAGTGGCCCTTGGAGACCTTGCGAGTTGCAATTGTGCCAAAATTCACCAGCTCAAGCATTGCTGCTATTCCATGATGTCAAGGTGCTGGTTATCACCTGGATGGTGTAGGGCCAGGTTATTCGAGGAACCCACCTGCGCCCTCCCATTGTTTCACCCCATCCGAACTCATGGACTAGGCCCGCTCCAGGACCCCTTCAATGTGACATCATCTTATGGGACCCAGGAGGTGTGCCTTCTCTGTGGAGTCCTTGGTGTCTTTGAGCTTGGTTGTTTGCTTAGAGACGTTTCCTTATCCAACTAGGTAACATCATCAGTGCTAGAAGAGAGTGGGATTTGCTCCCTCCTTATACACAGTAGCTTACTCTGCCAGCTTAATGGAGATGTGGCTTCCTCCTTGACAAGGATATTGTTTTTTACTTGTTGCTTTGTCTACTGTTAAGGAACTACCAAAGACCTACCACTAAGGAACTATCACCTATCTTTCTATCCAATCTATCCATACATCCACTCTGTCTACATCGATCTATTTACCTTCTATCAACTATCTAATCCCTATATATTTATAATCTATAAATCTATATTTATCAATCCATCCATCCACCCTGTCATTTATCATCAGTCTGTATCTACTCCACCCACCCATCCACCTACCTAACCCACTCTGCCTCTCTACTTATCTTTTATCTACCTCTATCTCCTTATCATTCATTTATCCATCCACCCACCTACCTACCTGCCTACCTACCGGTATCTCTCTCTAATCTATATCTATGTCTGTCTGTGTATCCATCCATCCATCCGTCCACCCATATACCTAATCATCCATCAATCACTTTCTACTATCTATCTATTGATAGTTCATTAATTGTTCCTTAGTAGTATCAATCTATCTACCTCAGGCTGATTTGTGAGTGTTTTTTCACTGACTTGTCAAGATAATTGTTTTGGGCTCTCTAGCATGTAATATAGTTTATTGATACATTCTCTGACTGTAATTTCTTTCCCTGTAATTCACTGAGTTGTTCCGTCTTTTAATTTCTTGTTCATCATCCAGAATCACAATAGTGAGACGGATTGCCATAAACATCGATTCAATGAGTAAACTTTCTCCACACACTTATATAAATCCCTCTTTGCCATCTTATGCAACAATCCTGATTTTCTCACTTGCCTATCCCTGATGCAAAACTCAAAGCTTCAGCCAGGATTAACTGCTACCCATTATTGCTGCACAATTAATTTGGCTCGCTCCCTTGTCAGTTATTTGGACTTTTTTTCTCCTCTCTTTGGGGCGGTCTTTCTTCTCTTTTTTTGCAGAGACCGACAGGTTTACTGTACGAAGGCCAAAGGCTTTCAGACTTTCCATTTGGTATCTGAAATATTCCCATAACCTTTTTTTTAATCCAAAGAGTTATAAAAGGAGAAAACAATTACCTCCTTGATTGTGCCAACTTATTCTCAGAAATCTTTTCTCTGCTTCCACCATTTTTAGAGCAGCAGTGAGGAACTGGATAGAACATTTGGGCACCCTGTCAAATACAGGTAATTCTCGACTTATAACCACAATTGAGTCCAAAGTTTTACAACCTTTTTCCCCATGGTTGTGAAATCAATCGCTGTAGTTGTTCAGTTAGTATCACAGTTGTCAAGTGAATCTGGCTTCCACATTGATTTTTGTTTTGGTTTCCAGTCCAGTCCCCTCATCAAATTTTGGGCTCCACAGTAGTTATATAAGTGCAGGAACCAGAAATCCTGCACCCCATCAGCCACCACCAAAACTCACTGGTCGCTTTTGGGCCCATCGCTCCTCCTCCTCAGGCCAAGCCATAGCTTGCTGTGTGGAAAAAGCAGGTCTAATGCTTTCAAAATAACGCTAATCCTCAAATAATCACCAGAGCCATGCAAGAGAGCCTCCGGCTCATCCAAGTAGCTACAGAAAGCACATTTCCTTCATTGTTAAAAAGAAAACCCTCTAACTAAAGGTATTTACAGTTGCTTTTCTGCATCTCACTGGTTGACCTAGCACATTAACAGAGTTGGAAGGGACCTTGTAGGTCATCTAGTCCAGCCCCCCTTGCCCAAGCAGGAGACCCTACACCATTTCTGACAGATGGCAGTCCAGTCTCTTCTTGAAAGCTGCCAGAGATGAAGCTCCCACCACTTCAGAAGGCAACCACAAGGCAGGGGATCTGTGATTAATGATCTTTGCAAGTCTACCCCAATCCCCCCAAGTGAAAGACAGGATCCACAGAAGAAGGCACCATAGGGAAAAGGGGGAGGGGGGAAACAACCTTACAGGCAATCCTCGATTTACGACTACAAAGTGAGGCTGTCATTAAGTGAGTGATCAAGTTATCAGATCCAATTTTTTTGAACATTTTGACTGCAATTGTGCAGTGAATCCAGTTTCCCCAACTGACTTTGATTGTCAGGACAGAAGCCATCTGGGGAGGTTGTAAATCAAACCACGTAATTGCAAGATGGCACAGTCCTCATAAATGGGAGCTGGTTGCCAAGTGCCTGAATAGCAATCACATGACCCTGGGGATGAGGCAATGCAGGTCATAATGTCGAGGACAGGTCATAAGTCACTTTTTCTGACGTCATTGTAGCTTTGAACCTTCATTTTACAAATAATCCTTAAGTCGAGGACTAGCTGTAAGTGACTACTCCAGAGAAGCAAAATGCAAACGGATCTGTCACTTAATAGGAACCAGTGTGAAACAATGAGAACTCCACAAAATGGCGGCTTTAATCCTGAGCTCCAACACACTTTTGGTCCTCTGTTGCAGCATTTCACATTGCACCTAGACTTCAACTCCCAGAATTCCTCAGCCAGCATTTGTGGACTTCAACTCCCAGCATTCCCCAGCCAGCATTTGTGGACTTCAATTCCCAGAATTCTACCTGTTGACTTCCCCATGCCAGAGTTCTGGGAGTTGAGATTCACAAATGCGAGCAGGGTAATTCTGAGACTTGAAGTCTACAAATGATGGCTGGGGAATGCTCGGGATTGAAGTCCACACGGTTTAAAGCAACCAAGATTAAGAAACACTGTTCTAGGGATAAGCAAAAGTTGGCCTGAAAGACATGACACCATTCCACACCGTTCTTCCTCAATGTCTCCTCAGCAGGTCTCTTCCCCTTTGGGTTCAGCACAGAGCGTGGCATATAAGGCATTGCGTATGCAGTTTAACTCCTAAATATATATAATTTTTTCTTTTGGTATTTTATATATATGTATGTATGTATATATATATATATATATATATATGGATCTTTGGTTATTCGGGTTTTCTCCTGCGTAAAATTGGAAGTATTTAGGCGAGGTTTCGATGAAGTCTCATTCAACATCTTCAGGCTTGTGCCTTCGGCTTTGTGCTTCTCGGAGTAATTTGGCACAAAGCCGAAGACACAAGCCTGAAGATGATGAATGAGACTTCATTGAAACGTCGCCTAGATACTTCCAATTTTACACGGGAGAAAACCCAAATAACCAAAGATCCACATACAAATACCCGCGAAAACCTCAGAAAACATATATATATATATATTTATATAAGTATGTATATATTTTACACACACTGGATTAAATTGCATGAGAATCTAGATATGGCTTTCCACGGAATGGACACAGCAGGGCGAGGCGGGATGAAGATGACAGCCGGATAGGAGCCAAACTTTGGTGAGGAAGAGGATGGGATGGGCGGCTCCTTCGTCCCTGGCACTCTGTCTCCTGGCTAGGAAAAAAAAAAAAACTCCATTCCAACCCCGCTCCTCCTGCAGAGGCAGAAGTCCCGCCGAGCCTCCCTGACACTGAATCCCATGTGTCCCAGCTCCACCTGGTGAAACACATGACTGCGCGGATCTGGGGTGCTCCTTTCCCCGCTTGTATTGCAGAGCAAGTGATGGTCAGCATGACAGAAAGAGAGCCAAGAGGGGTGCTGCAGAACTGCCCCCCCTTGCCAGTTCATGCTGCCCCACAGCTAGGGCGAGGGGGGGTTTCCTACCCTCCCAGCTCTACCCGACATAGCCCTGCCCCACACCCCCGGCAGATTACATTGAGGGTCACAAATTGGACGGAAGCCTAGACTTTGCTGAGTCCGTATCAGGGGCGCTAATGATGGAATCCTTGCGGGCACCGCCCGGGTCCTGCTGAACACCTGAGGCAGCTGTCCCAGGGTACGCGGCAGCCATGGTCATCTGGTGGGGAGCCCGGGCTGCTGGCCGCGATGTGGCGGGCGGGGTGCTACCGGCATTCCGGCTTGAAGTGGCGGGCGACGACGGCGAGGCCCCCTGCCCCGCGGCAATCGAAGCATTGGACTCGTGAGCCGAAGAGGGCGGGCTCTGGCTGGGCGTTTGAGGAGCGCCGTGGGGGAGGGAGGGTTGGGAGGCCGAAAGAGGCCGCGTCTCCTGGCTGAGACTGCTCGTGTGGAGAGCCTGGGTGCTCTTGTGAGCTGCCAGCCGCTGTGGAGAACCGGGCGGCTTTTGCTGAGTTAGCGAGAGCTGGGATCCCGATTGACCCTTGGCACCCCCGTACGGGAACGTCCGGCTGGTGTGAGGACTTTGGGAAGAGGGACTGGACACTACGGAGGGGAAGGGGCCGGCTGAAGCAGCCATCGGAGGCTGAGGGAGTGGGGGCTGCTGCTGGAGTGGGGCATTCGGCTGTGGGGGCCGTGGCATGTTCTGGAACATCGGGCCACCCAGTTGTTGCTGCTGCTGCTGTAGGTTCAGCTGCTGCTGTTGGTGATGCTGCTGAAGCAAGGCTGGCGAGATGGCGAAGGCCCCAGGGAGGCCTCCTTGGTACTGCAGACGTCGGACCATCCGTGGGGACCCGAGGCTGATTGGGCCGACCAGCGGGTTGCCCATCTGCGGGCAGAAGCTCATCGCCACGGCCTGCTGGAGGGTGGCGATCGCTGAGGTGACCTGGGGCTGAGTTGGGGTATACATGGCGGTGTGCTGTTGGAACTCGGCCTGTTGAACCATCTCCCGGTCATACTTGACAATCTCCTGGATGATCTCGTTCTCCTGGTTGTTGAAAACGCCCGAATTGAGGTCGTGCTGCACCTTGTGCAGAAGAATGGAATTCTTCTTCCCTGCAAGAGAAGAGCGGAAGGCGTGATTTCCTTGCGGTCCAAGTCCACCCTCCCAATGGTGCTTTTTCCAAGGGCAACTGGACTTTTTTGGGTTGTTGTTTTTTTTTTCCCTTGAAGAGGTTTCCCTTCTCATCCGGGAAGCTTCTTCAGTTCTGAGTGAAGGATGGCGAAGGGAAAGATTTATATTCTTTGCAGCCATCTGGTCGTTAGCGGTCTCTCTGAGAGTCATTGAGGCCACTTGAGCTTAGAGAGAGTATGAATGACCACATGACTGCAAGGAATATAAAGCCTTCCATTCTCCACCATTCAGTCAGAACTGAAGAAGCTTCCTGGATGAGAAGGGAAGCCCCTTCAAGGAAAAAAAGCCCAAGAAAAAGTCCAGTTGCCTTTTGAAAAAACACCTTTGGGACAACCATGACCTGGATGACTGAGAATCTCCAAAGGCATCCAAGTCCACTGATGCCCTTGCATAGCACTTCCCATACCAATGGAAAACTACAGGTAGTCCTTAACTTACGACTAGCCACTTAGGGACTGTTCGAAGTTAGGATGGATCTACTTGGGGCGGGGGAGGGGGACGGACTTACAACCCCGTTTCAAAGTTCCAACTGTTACTCCCAAGTCACACAGCCACACTTTGGATGCTGCCAACTGGGCTGTGTTTACGGATGTTTGCTGCACCTGCAGCCACCTGACCTGAAGGCCAGACAAGGAATAATGGACCTGGAAATAAGGAGAAACTTTCTGACAGTGAGAACAATCAACCAATGGAACAGAAGTTGCCCTCAGAAGTTGTAGGAGCGCCATCACTTGAGACTTTCAAGAAGAGGCTGGACTGCCATCAGTCAAGAAATGGTGTAGGGTCTCCTGCTTGGGCGGGGGGTTGGACTAGATGACCTACAAGGTCCCTTCCTACTCTGATTATCTGTTATCTGACCATGTTTTATGATGGTTTTGCCAAAAACCATTTTTTTCTTACACTTTTTGGCACAACCGCACCCACAGCAAACCATAGGTTCATTTAATGAGTGTGGTATTTGTTTAACGACCACTGCGAAAAAGATTGTAAAATTGCGACTCTGACTTTGAGATATTCAAACTGCTCAGGGTCACTTTGGGAGAGAGGGCAGCATAATAAACAAACAAACATGTTTTCAAAGCAAGTCGTTTCACACACAAGATGGGACAGTTCATGGAAGGGTTAAGCTCAAAAACCCAAAACTTCTTGAATGCAGGAAGTCCTCAACTTACAAACATTCATTTAATGACCTTCAAAGTTACGCCATTGAAAAAAGTGACTATTTTTTTACACTTACGACCGTTACAGCATCACAGTGGTCGTGTGATTAATTCAGACATTTGGCAACTGACTCATATTTATGACGGATGCAGTATCCCAGGGTCACAAGAATCCCCTTTTGCGACTTTGTGACCAGCAAAGTCAATGGGGAAAAGCCAGATTTGCTTAATAACTGTTTTTAGCTTAAAAACTGCTGTGATTCACTTAACAACAGTGGCAAGAAAGGTCTTAAATGGGGCAAAACTCACTTGACAAAGGTCTCGCTTAACAGCAGAAATTTGGGGCTCAATTGTGGTCTTAAGTCGAGGATTACCCGTTCCTCTTAACAGGCAGCTCATATCTTCCAAATAAAACCTGGATGCCTTTTTTCCCGTGTTTTCAACTAGGACACCCTGGCCCATAACCCCCTTCCCTCCCCATGCCAATTCCCCCAACGTACCAATGCGATCCAGCCGATCCAGAGCAACGGTTTCAAAAGCTCTCCTCATCATGGGGTATTCCTCTAAGACCTCATTAAAATTGTCCACCGAGAGGGAATACAAGCGGCAATAAGTATCCGCCCGCACACTCGCAGTTCGACGCCCTCTGGTCAGGAGGCAAATCTCTGGAGGAAAGATGAAAAAGCAAATTCAAACCCCAAAACTGGATTCCAAATGATTTCCCCCTTAAGGATAGAAGAATATATATACATCCTTTGTGAGGTTAAACACAACTTCTTTCCATCCTTCACAAAGCCTACTTAGATATTGAATTGAATTCTTTATTATTGTCATTGTACGGTATTGCATCCTTATTATATACAACGAAATTCTCATAACACCCAGAGGCCAGACTCAACATGCACACACATGACAATCCCCAAACACTTCCCCACCTGCCAAAATTCCCCACCTCCTAAAAACACACAAGCATCCCCACAGCAGACCAAGTAAGACTGTCCAACAGCTCACTGATGGTGGTCCTTAAGTTCGTTGTAAAGTGCAATGATAGCTCTGGGATAAAAACTATTCAGAAAACATGTGGTCCGAGTTTTAATTGTTTCTGTATCTTCTGCCAGAAGGCAACAGTTCATAAAGATTGTGAGCAGGATGGGAAGAGTCTCTGAGAATGTTGTGCGACTTCCTCAAGCAGTGAGATGCGAAGGTGTCTTCCAGGGCTGGTAGCTGAAGCCCAATATTATTCTGGGCGGTTTTAATGATTCTCTGTAGAGCTTTTTTTGTCCGCTACAGAGCTGCTCCCATACCATGCAAGAATGCTGTATGTCAGGACACTCTCAATGGTGCTGCGGTAGTAGGACAGAAGTCGATGTTAAGATAATTTATCTTCCTAAGCATTCTTAGGAAGTACAGCCTCTTCTGTGCCTTCTTTACAATCATGTTAGCATTCATAGTCCATGAGAGGTCCTCCGAGATGTAAGTGCCCAGAAATTTAAAACTACCAACCCTCTCCACCTCCTCACCATTTATGTACCGTGGTAAATGTACACCTCTCTTCCTCCTGAAGTCAATTATAAGTTCTTTAGTTTTTTGGGTATTAAGTGTAAGATTATTTTCTTTGCAACACAGTGTCAGCCCTTGTACTTCCTTTCTATAAGCAGACTCATTGTTCTTATGAAAGACCCCCACCACTGTCGTGTCATCCGCAAATTTAATAATTGCGTTGGTGTTATACAATGGAATGATATCTACTGGAACCAACCTTGTCTTTTTCCCCCTTCAATTATTTCCAGTCAAGCTGGTTGCTATAAATGTCATAATTTTAAATTCAGTTCTTGTCTTTTTCTTTGCTTAATCCAAATATATATATTTTTTTAAAAAAAATAGGGCTATTTTGTCTTCTGGATAGTTTGGGACCTTCTCATGCCTATCTTGGCAGCCATTTTGGGAATGATCAAGTCTTCTTTGGCAGCCATTTTGAAAGCGAACCAAACTTATGTTCTTCAAATGCCAAAGGTCCCTCATTTTAGGAAGGAAAGCTGTCCCTCAGAATGCCACAAATATGAATGAAGACGGACTTGATTTATCTCACCTCCAAAGTAGGAACCATCTGAAAGCTTCATCTCTTTATTGCCTTTTGTGAGGACACTGACAACTCCATGTTGGATGAAGTACATCTTTTTCCCGATGGTGCCTTCTCTGATGATGTAATCCCCTGGTTGAAAGACTTCAAATCTCAGTTTGGTGAGCATGGCTGTGACAAAATTGGGGTCGGCGTTGGCGAAGAGTGGCATGGAGGCCACCAGTTTGCGACAGTTGAAGTTGACAATCTCCTGGAGAACGACAGACACAAAAAAATGAGTCTCACCATGATTTACATAAAAACAGCTCAGCTTTTTCTTAAATGTTCCTTTGGGTCAAGAGAGGACAAGTGCTCATGAATAGGACACAATGCTATTTTGGGGGAACATTCAAGTTCTCCTAAGAAAGCTCAAACTTTTGTGTGTCTCCCCATTTTTTAAAGTAGGGGGTCTTAAATCAGTGTCTCCCCCCTTGTAATTTTAAGTTGTGTGGACAAAGACTCCTAGAAGTTCCTGCTGGCTGGGGAATTCTGGGAATTGAAAGTCCTCAGATCTTATAATTGCCAAGTTTCAAAAACACTGATTTAGATGAATCGGACTTAGTTAGCAGATCTCAGAAAGAGATAACCATGTTGTTCTAAGGTTGCCTAAGGTAGACTGCCACAAGATATGGAGGCTCCATTTTCAAATTGTCTGTTGAATGGCTGGTTGGGACTGGGTTAAGTTTAGTCTAAAAAAAAGAGAAGGACTAGGAATAACATGATAGCAGTGTTCCAATATTTAAGAAGAATGGGTCAATCTATTTTCCAAAGCACCTGAAGGCAGGATAAGAAGCAACGGGTGGAATCAAGGAGAGAACCAACCAAGAACTAAGGAGAAATTTCCTAACAGTGAGAACAATTAATCAGGGAAACAAGTCTCCAGAAGTTGTGAATGCTCCAACACTGGGGGTTTTTTAAGAACAGATTGTCTGAAACAGTGTAAGGTTTCCTGCTTGAACAGTGGGTTGGACTAGAAGACCTCCAAGGTCCCTTCCAACTTTGTGATTCTGTTAAATCCCACTATTGGACAATGAAGACCTTCAGCCAAGATCTACCTCTTGCTTCTCCACCTTCTCAAGATCCATCCCCTTCTGTGGGCGTGGATGAGGCTTACCTCTCGCAGGGGTTCGTTCAACTCCCCAAGGATGCTGTCTTCATCGAACATTTTGCCCTGGTAGCGATGTTCATAGTAGTCATGGATCTTTTGCCGGAAGTCAGCTGGGAGTTTGTGGAAGGACATATACTGTTCCACTTGTTTGTACTGCAGGAGGCAGAAGGTGGAGGAGAAGTTAACTGGGAGAATTTAAGCAGAATGTCTCACTTGGGGAATGCAAGGGAAGAGAAACCAAAGCAAGTCAGAGAAGGAGAAAAGGAGCAGACTCAGTCAAAGAGGCCTCTTCTAAAGCACTAAAGACAGAGAAAAGTAGCTACTCTAAAGAAAAAGAAAACATAAGGCTTCGTTTATTAACATTAATTAAGAACTGCGAATTAATATAGTTAACATGGGAAAACTATCCAATTCTAACTTAGTGTACTGCCAAGATAACGATATTGAAAGTGGTCGATATAATTTCTATTATAGAAACTTTTGTAAAGCTTTTTAACATTTTGTTCTTTGTAAACTTTTTAAGATTTTGAACTTTAATAAAGTATTTTTAAAAAGAAAAAGAAAAAAGAAAAAAAGAAAGAGAAAACAAGAGGCCAAATCAGGCGATGTAGGATTATAAGAGTTGGAATCCAAGATACAGGTAGACCTTGGCTTACAACCATTCGTTTAGCGATTATTCAAAGTTACAATGGCACTGAAAAAAAGCGACGTATGGACCCGTTCGATCACATGACCGTTTAGCCATGTGATCAAAATTCAGATGCTTGGCAACTGACTTATATTTATTATGGCTGCAGTATCCCGGGATCATGTGATCGCTTCTTGCAACCTTCCGACAAGCAGAGTCAATGGGGAAGCCTCTTTAACAACCGTACTGCTAACTTAACATCTGCACCGATCAACTTAACAACTGTGGCCAGAAAAAAAATTGTAACAAGGGCAAAACTCCACAACGGTCTTGGCTTAGCAATGGAAATTTTTGAGCGGAATTGGGGTCAGACATTGAGGACGAACTGTACTCAAACCTCTAGAAGGAAAAAATAATATTTTAAATCTATGGGCCATCCAAGTGAAAAGGGGAACAATTCAGAGGTGGTATTCAAGCCGGTTCTGATGGTTCTGGAGAACCGGTAGCGGAAATTTTGAGTCGTTCAGCAAACCGGCAAATCCCACCTCTGACTGGCCCTGCCCTCATCTATCCTCCGCCTCCCGAGTCCCAGCTGATCAGCTGGGTCTCCTTTGGTTGCCCTGCACAGGAGAACGGAGCTGGAAAGCAGGTTAGTGGGGTGGGGAGGGAATGGGGATTTTACAGTATATCCTTCCCTTGCCATGCCCGCCAAGTCATGCCCACCAATGAAAATGAAATTACTTTAAAAAGCAGACCACTCCCCAAAGCTCCCGTACCTTTTCTTGATACTGGCGCCGAGAGGAATCCAGAGACTGGATGAGGGCTGTGGCATGGCCGATGAACATGGCGTAGCACGTCGCTCCCACGATCATGCTCAGCATTGTCAGCCAGATGTCAGTCATGCTTTCTGGCGCCTGGCGCCCGTATCCGATGCAAAGCATGTGGCTCATGGACTTGAAGAGCGCAAAAGAATACAGCTCGCTCCAGGAATCGTTCTACAGTGGAGAAATGAAAACAACTCTAGTTAAACAGACTGTCCCATAAAGAGAATTAGACCCATGTCCGTTTTTCTAAAAATTTATTCTGAGCTAATGTTATTTCAACGCCCAATCTTTCTCTCTCTTTTTTTTTTTAAGATCCAGATTTCTGAAGATAGGTTAGGAAGGGTGATATCGGAGATGGGAGGTCAAAGGAACTGAAGAAGACACAGGAAGTTGGCTTTCATGTCCAAGATGGGACTAGAACTCATAGCCTCCTGGTGATTGACCCAAAGTCATCCAATTGGCCTTCATGCTTAAGGCAAGACTAGAACTCACTGTCTCCCGGTGACTGGCCCAAAAGAAGAAGAAGAGAAGAGGAGGAGGAGGAGGAGGAGGAGGAGGAAGAGGAGGAAGGAGAAGAAGAGGAGGAGGAAGAGGAGGAAGGAGAAGGAGAGGAAGAGGAGGAAGGAGAAGGAGAAGAGGAGGAGGAAGAGGAAGAAGGAGAAGAGGAGGAGGAGGAGGAGGAGGAGGAGGAAAATAAGAGGAAGAGGAGGAGGAGGAGAAGAGGAGGAAGGAGGAGGAGGAAGAGGAGGAAGGAGAAGGAGAAGAGGAGGAGGAAGAGGAGGAAGGAGAAGGAGAGGAAGAAGAGGAGGAGGAAGGAGGAGGAGGAGGGGGAGGAGGAAAATAAGAGGAAGAGGAGGAGGAAGGAGGAGGAGAAGAGGAGGAGGAAGAGGAGGAAGGAGAAGAGGAGGAGGAAGAGGAGGAAGGAGAAGGAGAGCAAGAAGAGGAGGAGGAGGAGGAGGAAGAGGAGGAAGGAGAAGGAGAAGAGGAGGAGGAGGAAGAGGATGAAGGAGAAGGAGAGGAAGAAGAGGAGGAGGTGGTGGAGGAGGAAAATAAGAGGAAGAGGAGGAGGAGGAGGAGAAGAGGAGGAAGGAGGAGGAAGAGGAGGAAGGAGAAGGAGAAGAGGAGGAGGAAGAGGAGGAGGAGGAGAGGAAGAAGAAGAGGAGGAGGAGGAGGAGGAGGAGAGGAAGAAGAAGAGGAGGAGGAGGAGGAGGAAGAGGAGGAAGAGGAGGAGGAGGAGGAGGAGAGGAAGAAGAGGAGGAGGAGGAGGAGGAGGAGGAGACTCCCTGCAGTGACCAGTGGGCCCCTCTTCCTGTTTCCTTATGGCTTACCACCATGCCATTGATGTAGACCCAGCAGTCAGTAGGGAAATCCTGCAGCATCGGAACGAGGAACTGGAGGCAGCCATCCCAGTGGCAAAGAAGGAGCATCATCCCGATGAGATTGATGATTCGCATCACAGCGCTAGCCAGGTCATACGTCATGTGGAATATCTGCCCCCGGGGGGAAAAAAACGGAAAACCACGTTAAATTGCAATGAGGTTCCCATTATGGAGAACATGAGACGCTGCAGACTGGTCCGGTGGCCGAATGCTATTCAAGAGGTTGCTATTAGGAGTCAGAAAAATAAGGGAGTATTAATGTACAAGTAGTCCTCGACTTACAACCACAATGGAGCCCAAAATTTCGGTTGTTAAGGGAGACATTTGTTGAGTGAGTTTTGTCCCGTTTTACGACCTTCCTTGCTCCTGTTGTGAAGTCAATCACTGGGGTCGATCAGCTAGTAACTGGGTTGTTCAGTGAGTCAGCTTTCCCTATTGACTTTGCTTATCAGGTCACAAAAGGGGATCCCATGACCTTGGGACACACCAATGGTCATAAGTATGAACCAGTGGCCAAGCTATCTGAATTTTGATCAAGTGATCATGGGGAGGCTGCAAAGGCCATTAACTGCGAAAAATGGTGGCAAATCACATTTTGCAGTGCGGTTGTACCTTTGAAGGTCATTAAAGGAACTGTTGTAAATCGAGGATTACAATTAGTCCCCGACTTATGAGTAGAATGCCAATCATCAGTTGTGAAGGTCATTAAGCAGGTCACCAATGTACCCAATAGGAATTTTTCTGCTGGAAACCAGAAGTAAACATTATCATAAATATAATAAATCACAGTCACATGACTGCAGGATGTCTGTAGATGGGACAAGCATCCCAAATGCAATTACCTGACCCATGGGAGGAGTAGAATTTAGAAATGGGTTGTAAGCAGCCCTGGAGGAGGCCCGGTGTAACTTTGAATGGTTGTTAAACGACTGATTGCAAGTCCTGTACGACCACAACTGACAGCATGCCCATGGTAGGCATGACACAGGACTCGTGTCAGAGGCACCTTTGCTGGTCAAGTGCTAAAGCAGGACTTCCCTGAGACCCTCCCTCCCTTTAATTGCAATCTCCTTCCTTCCTTCCCTTCCTTTTCTCCTTTTTCCTTCTCTCTTCATTCTCCTTTCCTCTTCCTTCCCCTCTTTCCTTCTTTTTCCTTCCTTGCTCTCTTCCCATCTTCCTTTCTTTTTCTTCATCTTTCTTCTTTCCTTCCTTCCTTTTTCCTTCTCTCTTCCTTCTCCTTTCTTCTTCCTTCCCCTCTTTCCTTCTTTTTCCTTCCTTGCTCTCTTCCCATCTTCCTTTCTTTTTCTTCATCTTTCTTCTTTCCTTCCTTCCTTTTTCCTTCTCTCTTCCTTCTCCTTTCTTCTTCCTTCCCCTCTTTCCTTCTTTTTCCTTCCTTGCTCTCTTCCCATCTTCCTTTTTCTTCATCTTTCTTCTTTCCTTCCTTCCTTTTTCCTTCTCTTCCTTCTCCTTTCTTCTTCCTTCCCCTCTTTTTCCTTCCTTGCTCTCTTCCCATCTTCCTTTCTTTTTCTTCATCTTTCTTCTTTCCCTTTCTTCCTTCCTTTTTCCTTCCCTCTTCCATCTCCTTTCTTCTTCCTTCCCCTCTTTCCTTCTTTTTCCTTCCTTGCTCTCTTCCCATCTTCCCTTCTTTTTCTTTGTCTTTCCTCTTTCCTTTTCTCCCTTCCTGTCCCTTCTTGACTGCTCAAATGTAAAAGGTGAAACATTTCTCCTTTTGTTTTTAGTTTGTTTTGATAGCCCTCTGCCAGTGAAAATGGAGCCTGGGGCGGGCCTCATGCACCCCCCTCATGCCCCATTTTCGGCCATGGAGGTCTTCTGCAGCCCTCTGCCAGCAAAAACGGGGCATGGGGGGCTCTGTGTTCACCGGCAGGGGCACCGTGGGCTGGTCCTGTGCTGTTTCCAGGCCAGCCTCTCAGGCCAGATCCAAGCACCCTGAGGGCCGGATTTGACCCGCAGACCTTGAGTTTGACACCCCTGCTGTATAGTGTAGTATTGTAGTAGTATCTGAATAGTAACGGAGTATGCTAAGTATAATAGTTATAGTAATAGTAATCAATATAGTGGTACAGAAATAACAGCAATTGGATAAAATGTAGAATATAGCAGTCTTTGACTTACAACCACAATGGAGCTCAAAATTGTTGTTGTAACTTCAAATGGTCACCAAATGAATTGTTGTAAGGCAAGGACTACCCTGTATAGTTTTATAAAGACCTAGTAAGGCCACACCTAGAATACTCCAATTTTGGTCACCCTAATAAAAAAAAAAGATGTTGAGACTCTGGAAAGATTGCAGAGAAGAGTCACTAGGATGATTAGGCGCCTAGAAGCAATAACATATGAAGAACAGTTGCAAGAATTGGGTATGTCTAGTCTATGAAAAGAAGGATCAGGGTGATGTGATAGCAGTCTTCCAATACTTGAACGGCTGCTAGACAAAAGAGGTGGCCAACTTATTTACCAAAGCACCTGACCGGGTTGGACTGGATGATCTCCAAGGTCCCTTTCAAATCTGTTATTGTTATTGCTTCTGAATCCTGGGGGAAATTCCCAAATGTTCTTCATTCAGGTTTCTCAAATGCATCTTTCCCAAATGGATCCTCTTCCAATTCTATTGATTGTAATAACTAGGAATATCAAGGACTAGAATTTGGCACATATGAGAATGATGACATTTTGTCAATTATTCACCCATCTTTGGCAGGGGAAACCCATCCCTTCGCTCTGCTTGCCATTTTTATCTTTATTTTTTATTGATTTTACTGTAATTTCTTTGACTGATTACTGAGGCCAACCATATTTGTTGAGAGTCAGAGGTCATACAGGTTTTAATGAATTGTTATTATACTTTCTATGTACGCACACTAGCACTGCTGATATTACCTAATCAGGCAATGAAACATCTGCACGCAAGCAACCAAGCGGAGAGAGTCCCAAGGACTCCACATTATTATTATAAATTAATATTATGGCCCACAAATAGGATGCTATGAAGCATTCGTATTTCTTTATTTAAATTGCAAGGGTCAGTGTGGAAGCCAGGAATGAGGTGGTATTAACAGGAAGGAACGAGTAGGGTTTTCAAACACTTCTTCCTTTTGTTGTTTTGAACTCCAAATTTGCGTTGAAGAAAAGTCAATTCTCCTTTAGTTTGATGGAAAGACGAGGGGTGAAATGACAACAGTGTTCCAATATTTGAGGGCTGCTCCAAAGAAGAGGGAGTCAAGCTATTCTCCAAAGCCCCTGAAGAGAACCAAGAAGCAACGGGTGGAAACTAATAAAGGAGAGAAGCAACCGGGAACTTAAGGAGAAATTTTGTGAGAGTGACAACTATTAATCAGTGGAATGACTTGCTTTCTTGTCTCCAGAAGTCAAGGATGCTCTAACGCTGGAGGTTTTTAAGAAGAGACCGGACAACCATTTGTCTCAAATAGTATAAGGTTTCCTGCCTGAGCAGGGGGGTTGGACTAGTAGATCTCCGAGGTCCCTTCAAACTCTTGTTATTCTGTTATTTCTCTGAGCCAAAACTTTGCTCTTGCGGATTTCATGGCATTTGTTTGATATCACTCTGGGGGAGATTTGGGATTGGCTTGTGCTCAGATTTCTTTTTTCTTTATTGTCCAGTTTAGGTGAGAACTAAAACTGATTTTTTAATTATTCATTTTCATTTTAAAAATTGATGCATGAAGAGTTCAAATTTAAAGAAAAAAGGAAAGTAAAAATAAAGAGAAGAATGTTGTTAAGAAATAAAAGGAATATATATATATATATATATATATAAATATATATATACATATTTGTTTTCTTAAGTTTTCGCGGGTACTTACATGTCTGGCATTCAGCTTTGTTCGGGTATTTTCCCACGTCATAATAGTGGTGCTTTTAAAGTTGTAGCAACGTTTCAGCAGAATCTCATCTGCCATCATCAGGCTTCTGATGATGGCAGATGAGATTCTGCTGAAACGTTGCTATATATATATAAATAAAGGAATGGCTTCTGATTTCCTTTCCAACAATTATAAATCCACTTATATTTTATCCTCTCCATTTCTGGTGGATTTTCACCCATGTATTTAACTAGCCCCAAGTGGCCAGGGGTATTACTTGTAGGATTAGCAAGTCACTGTTGCTACAAACAATATTTGTATCAAAAATAAATTATCATTTATTGCTTCTATAGTGCTTTGATTTATTACATATTTTATATAAAAATAATATGGTAGAAAACATCCCTAATATTCCTTCCTCCACCTGTTTTCCCCACAACAACAACCCTGTGAGAAGGAATGGCCCCAAGTCACCCAACCATCTTTCATGCCTAAGGCGGGGCTAGAACTCTCAGTCTCCTGGTGAATGGCTCAAAGTGTCCCAACAATCTTTCAGGCCTGAGGCGGGACTAGAACTCGCAAGTCTCCTGGTGATTGGCCCAAAATGCCCCAGCCGGCTTTCATGCCTAAGGCGGGACTAGAACTCACTGGCTCCTGGTGATTGGCCCAATGTCACCCAGCTGGCTTTTATGCCGAAGGCAGGACTAGAACTCAGAGTTTTCTGGTTTCTAGCATGGCATCTTAACCATCCTAGACCAAACAGATTCTCAAATTTTAAATCTCTTTTAAATCCTAAATAAACAGTATTACAATTTAACTCAATGCCCCTTTTTAAATTCCTGCCACGAGGTAAGACAACAGGCACTTAAAAGTGAAAATGACTCGCCACCCTGATGCACAGTGATGATGCATTTTGCATTCCTTCCGTGACCTTCTCTGGTCCACACAGGACATGGAAAGATCTCTCTGCAACCACAAATTCATCTTCCGATGCTTCCAAGGATCAACTTGTAAATCTCATTAAAATATTGCAAAAGGTCCCTAAAGCGGAAACGACGGCGGGAATTTTATTTTGTTCTGGCTTTTTTGTTTTTTTTAATTGGAGGATGCCAATAAGGAACCGAAGCATTTCCAAAGCAAGGAATGCACCATACCTCCAAGGGTAAACTAACCCTTCTTGTTTTCAGCAATGACGATGGAAGGGGAAAAGTAATAATGCTTCCGTGATTTAGTGACATAATTTGTAAGCTCTGCGACGAATGAAAAGCAATGAAAATCACAATCTTCCATCTGCAGCAGAGCTTTCTCGCCAATCCACATCGGAAAAGAGCTTGTTTACCTTCCTATGCAGAAGTGGAGACCAAATTTGAACCGGTCATCTCAGGGATTTGGAGAAAAAGAGAAAATCCAAGAGAAAAAAATTTCTCTTCCGCCTCCGAAAGCTGCTGGCAGAAATGCAAAGCATGTTCTCACACCACACACTGCAGGCAGCCATCCGTGCACGATAGGCGGAGAATGTCCAAACCAGGATCTTTGGATGAAGAAGCTATTTATTCAGCCATCAGCCCACCTGGATGCAGACAATCCTCAACTTATGACCACTGGTCGAGCCCAAAATTTATGTTGTTAAGCGAGACAGCTGTTAAAGTGATTTTTCTGCCCCGTTTTAGGACCTCTGTCTCACCACTCTTGTTATAAGTGAACCGCTGCATTTTTTTTAGCAACACGGTTGTTAAACGAATCTGGCTTCCCCATTGACTTTGTTCATCAGGAGGTAGCAAAACGGGATCACATCAGGGTTGAGATGTTACCAGTTCGGACCGGTTCAGGTGAACCAGATGTTAAAGTTACAGCTGGTTTGCCGAACTGCTATTTCAACCAACTGGCTGGCCCCTCCCCTCCTCTTCCCTTCCCTCCCAGCAGTTTCCATGTGGCCCATTTTCGATGGGAGGGGGAAAAAATAGGCCTTCCGGAAGTCCGGAAACGGACCCTATTTCTGGCTTCCGGTAGTCCTCCAGAGCCCATAGGAGGCTGTTTTCGCCCTCCCAGAGGCCTGGGGGAGGCCCACCGGTAGCTGGAAACAGGAAGTTCCAGTAGGCCCCGCCCACCATGGCCCCGCCCACCCAGCAACCAGGCAGCGAACCCATTGCTGGGATTTTTGAATCACACCCCTGCATCACGTGACCCCCCCCCCAGGACGCTGCAACCATCATAAATATGAACCAGTTGCCCAACGCCTGAATTTTGATCACATGACCATGGGGGGGGAGGGGAGGCTGCAACAGTCATAAGTGTGGGAAACGGTCACGTCATTTTTTTTCATTGCCATCGTAACTTCAGATGGTCACTAAATGAACTGTTGTAAGTTGAGGATTCTTCTGTGGTTGGGAGGGTGGAAAAAGGGCATCCCACTTCCAGGATCATGTCTTAAGAGAAGAAACCACACGTACAGGCAGTCCTCGACTTACGACCATCGGTTTAACATCCGTTCCAATGTTTGACCATGTTGAAAAAAGTGACTTAGGACCGGTCCTCATACTTACAACAATGGTGCCATGGTCACGTGATCGCCATTTGATTTCCAGGCATGTATCTATGATGGCTGCAGGATCCTGGGGTCGCATGATCTCCATTTGCAACCTTCCCAGCCAGCTTCCAGCAAGGGAAAGTCAATGGAGGAAGCTGGATTCACTTAATGACTTTGGCAAAATAGGCCATTAAATCAGGTGCAACTCCCTAAATGGCCCCCTGACTTAGTAACAGCCCCAACTGTGCTCATAAATCAAGGAGTATCTGTAGAGAAACTCAAAAGCCTGAAGATATATATATATATATTCTTTTTCAAGAAAAAGCCAATTCCCAGATGCAAGATCTACGGCCAATTAAGCTCTACTGCCAACAGTTGAAAACGTTGCTAAAGGCTGGGAATAACCATTGAACGGTGCAGTTTTACAATCTCTCTACCTAGCAGTTAAATTTATGCACGATAATGGATAATGATAAATGGAGAAAGCTCAGTTCTAACCTTCTGATTTATTGACCGAGTGGAAGGAGAAAGGATATCAGTTAACAGTAAAAACGTCAACAATTGATCTGAAGCATATGACGCTAAAGGACAAAGGTCTCCAAAAGTAAAAATAGACAATGAAAAAAAAAAAATCAACATTTCCTTTCCTTATTTTACTTCCTTGTTTTTGATCTGCATTTTCGTCCCTCCTCCCTTTTTTTTTAATCTCCTGGGGGAAAGAAAAAAAACTTTGCAGATTTACATCTGCCTGTTGTATATTGAATCTACAGTAAACACATTAACTTCCTATAACTATAATTTATCACTTTTATAAGTCAGCTGCAAGCACAAGATATTTCTTTGCATTGAATCAGAGGCCTCAAAACTTGGCAATTTTAAGACTTCAACTCCCAGAATTCCTCAGCCAGCTCTGCACTGAATGGGACCCTTCATGGGACCCTAAAGGAAGAAGCAACTGTGCTGTTTTGGTTGTGTTAATATGGGTGCTTCATTGCTCTTGACAGTGATTTGATTATTTGTTCTTTCTCGCAGAGTTTGCTATGGGTTTCCCAGGCACCCCAGATCTTGCACAACAGTAAAGGTATTCCTCAACATACAACTATTCATTTAGTGACTTAAAATACGATGACCATTTTTCACACTTATGACCGTTGCATGTGATCAAAATTCAGAGGTTTGGCAACTGACTCATATTATTGGCGGTTACAGCATCCTGGGGTCACGTGATCCCCTTTTGTGGCCCTCTGACAAGCCAAGCGTCAACTCATAAAACATTCCCATGCCTGTTTTAGTAGTTGCCATAAAAAAAGGGATGGGGAGAGAAGGAAATCTGGAATAGCAGTGCAGCAGTTGGAAAGCAAAAGTACATTCCAACTCTTATCTTGAAAAGGTTGTAACTAAACTACCAGAGCTTTTGCCTGCGAATTTATTTAATTGGAGAACATGAATGATATCACCCAGCTTATGGACGTGTTCAATTGGAGAATCTGGTTTCTGAGACACCCAGGGGGAAGGGGGGGAAACAGGATCCCAGGTGACTGTCATTTTTGTACCCCAGAGTTGGCTACTGTTCTGACCCAAACCCTTTTCCAATAAAATAAACATGAACCAAAGGGAACAGAAACCTTTTAATGATTCTTACGAATCCCCAGTTAAAAGGCTGCTGCAAACTAATTAACTTTGATAAGCACAACCTGTGCGAGGCTGCCAAGAATAACAGATAAGAAATATTTCACAACACAAGAGTCTTCAAATACCAACTTAAGATACTGTAATGTCCACCAGGCTCGAGTTTCAAAACGTCTTTGCTTCCTGCAAAGAACATCCGATTCTCAGCTGGCTTTTATCTTCTTGAGGGAGGGGCCATTACCTTGCAGCCTTACTCCCGAGTCGCCAGTGCTGTTGTAACTGCTCTTTCCTATGAGCAACCCTGCATGCACGCGCACTTGGCACAGGCTCCTCGGGAACCTCCTCATTGCTGCTGCCAGCCCCCACAATCTCTGAAGGCAGCAGTCCACTCCCCAATGGTCCTGGCTCCTCATCTGACTCCTCGCTCTCTTCAGCTGTCCGTACCTGCTGCCGGCTAACCACAACAGCTACATTCAGGGCAGCGCCAGAAGGTTGCCTCTAATAAATCCTTTGAAAGTTTTTGAAGTTTGGCTCGAGAATCATGATTTAATTAGGGCGATTGCTGGAATCCTGACACCAAGTCAATGGGGAAGCAAGATTCACTTAGGTTACCATGTTACTAATTTAATAACTGCAGTTATTCACTTAGCAACTGTGGCGAGAAAGGCTGTAAAATGGGGCAAAGCTCCCTTAACAAATGTTTCACTTAGCAACAGTTGTGGTTGTAAGGCTAGCTGTACAATCGTATTAACTAAACACTTGCAGTGGTTCACTTAGCAACCGTGGCAAGAAATGTCATAAAATGGGGAAAAAATTCACTTAACAACTGTCTTGCTTAGCAATGTAAATGTTGGGCGCAATTGTGGCCGTAACTCGAGGACTCCCTGTACCGAAGATCACCTAACCAGCAGTTGACAAAACAGCTCAAAGAACCCAATGTTTGTAGATGGCACCTAGCTGAAAAACTCAATCCTAACCACTAGATGGCAGCAACATTGAGAATTTCTGTCTGACATTGCCTTGGACCAATTTGCAAAATCCTATTTTATAGCCATCTTTTTCTGAATAAGCACAACTCCCTCCCTCCGGCAGCTGTTTTGAACCCCTGTTATTAAAATTCCACCACTGTCACAAGTTTTGCCAATTCCCTTCAATTCACAGTCATCTGCCAGGCTCTTCAAAGCAGCCTTTCCAACAGGACCAACACCACAGATTTTCAAATCACGAGCCATATATCCTCAGACGTCGTGCATAGGTATTTCTCGAGTTACTACCTCACTTGAGCCCCAGATTCCTGTCGCTAAGCAAGACAGTTGCAAAGTGAGCTTTTGCCCCCTGTCTTACAACCTTTTTTGCCGCTGTTGTGGAGCGAATCACAGCAGTTCTTCAGTTAAACACACAGCTATTAAGTGAATCCACCTGGCTTCCCCATTGACTTGGCTTATCCGAAAGTGAACACTGCAGTGGTCATAAATATGAAGCACTTGCCATGCGTCCAAATTTTGATCACCTGACCCTGGAGAGGCTTGCAATGATCATAAGTCACTTTTTTTCAGTGCTGTTGTAACTTTGGTCACTAAATGAACTGTTGTAAGTCAAGGACTGCCTGTAAACATGCAGGAAGATTCTCTTGCCTACCTCTCTACCCCCCCCCCCAACAAATATTACCCTGCTAGAGTTAAAATGAAACGAAAGTGAAAAACATATGAAGAACGGTTGCAGGAACTGGGCCTGGCTAGTCTAGTGAAGAGAAGGACCAGGGGAGACATGAGAGCAGTCTTCCAATATTTGAAGAGCTGCCACAGAGAGGAAAGGGTCATGCTGTTTTCCAAGACATCCAAAGGCCAGACAAGGAACAATGGATGGAAACTGAACAAGGAGAGATTAAACTGGAAATAAGGAGAAACTTTCTGACAGTGAGAACAATCAACCCATGGAACAGAAATTGCCTTCTTCAGGAGTTGTGGGAGCTTCATCCCTGGAGGCTTTCAGGATGAGACTGGAGCGCCATCTGTCAGAAATGGTGTAGGGTCTCCCCACTTGGGCGGGGGTTGGACTAGATGACCAACAAGGTCCCTTCCAACTCTGATTGTCTGTTATCTGTTAAAATTATCCGATTCCTCTCCATTTTTCTTTCAGTTTACTGGCGTTACACCTGCTTTTTTTGTTGTTGTTGTTTTGAGCTCAGCAACCAGCAAGATCTTTCTGTGTAAAATATTCTGCACAGAAAAAACACCTTTTTTGTATGTGTGTTTTTTTTTTAACTAAGAGAAAGTCATTGCACCTTGCGGAAAAAGGACCAATCTTCTGAAACCCCCATTTCCTGGAAAATCTAGTAATGGCAGAACCAGTTCAACTGAGAGGTTTTCTGGCATCTGCACAGAGCAGCCTCTGCAATTATGGAAACCTTTACACACACACACACACACACACACACACAAAAAAAAAACCCCCAAGGATTTTAAAGGAAAACGGTACTTATGGCTGCTGCTCTGTTTTTATGTCATAGGATCAGTGGATGTTTACTACCGGTTCTGTGGGTGTGGCTTGGTGGGCATGGAGGGGGAAGGATATACTGCAAAATTCCCCTTCCCTCCCCACTCCATTAACCTGCTTTCCAGCTCCATTCTCCTGTGCAGGGCAACCAAAGACCCAGCCCATCAGCTGGAACTCAATGGGAGACAGAGAAGAGATGGGGACAGAGCCAGTCAGAGGTGGGATTTTCCAGTTCTCCAAACTACTCAAATTTTCTGCTACTGGTTCTCCAGAACCGGTCAGAACACCACCTTTGCATAGGATGCATTTAGTTCTCCTCTATGGGAAGTCCTTGAGTTGCATCAGTTCATTTAGTGACCATTCGAAGTTACTACATCATTGAAACCAATGACCTTGAACTATTTTTCACCCTTATGACTGTTGCAGCATCCCCATTGGTGAAGCGATTTGCATTCGGGTGCCTGACGACCGCTTCATATTTACGACGGTTGCAGGGTCACGCGATCCCCTTTTGTGACCTCTGGACAAGCCAAAGTCGACGAGGAAAGCCAGATTCACTTACTTTATTTTAACAACTGCTGTGATTCACTGAACAAATGTGGAAAGAAAAGTCGTAAAAAAATGGGACAAAACTCAACACGTTTCTCACGTAGCAACAAAAATTCTGGGCACCGTTGTGACCGCAAGTCAAGAAGTACCCGTATCTTATTGTAGGCTGCCGTTCATGTGAGGATGCGGGGGTGGGCTGTGTAAATTAAATAAATAGTAAAATCTGTTGAGAGACAGTGGGATTGTAGGCAAGGATGCTTGCTCCTCAAATCTACCCTTTTGTTTCTTTTTTCCTCCCTTTTAAAGCAGTCCTTGCTTTCTTCCCCTCTTCCTTCCTGTTTCCTTTAATTAAAATGAATTTTAATGGAAGAGTAATATGATGAAGTTGGTTTTATCTTAACCACTAATTCGAGCTATAATTTGCGCATGTTGAAGTTGGAATCTGACAGGAGGATAGTTAACTATTCCCCATTGTGGTTTTTTTTAGGAAATAAATAAATAAATAATCTGCTTCGTGAATGCTTGGCATTTCAAGTTTGGTTGAAAAATGATTTGGAAGTGGGTCCCCTGAGCTTTCATGGAGTTGAAATTTTGGTAAGGAGGGGAGATGAAAGATAAAGAGAGGAGGAGAGGAGGAGAGAGGGAGAAGGGAAAGGAGGAGAAGAGAGAGAATAAAGAAGGGAGAGGAGGAGGGAGGGAGGGAGGAAGGGAAGGGAGAATGGGGGAGAAGAGAGGAGAAGGGGTGAAAGAGGAGGGGAGGGAAGAAAAGGGAGACTAGGGAAGGAGGGGAGGGGAAGCTAGGGAAGGAGGGGAGATGAGATGAGGATAGAAGAGACAGACAAGAGGAGGAAAGAGGAGGGGAGGGAAGGGGAGAGTAGGGGAAAGGAGACTAGGGGAGAGGAGATAATGCTGGGGTGGGGGGGAGGAAGGGAAGAAGAGAAGGGAAACTAGGGGCAAGGGAGGAAGAGTGGGGACCGGGGAGGGGGAAGAAGAGGGGAGAAGAGACAGCAGAAGGGAGGAAAGTGGAGGAGAGGGAAGAGGGGATGAAGCCTGAAGAGACAGAAGAGGGGAGGGGAGAGGAGAGGGGAGGAGAGAAAGGAAATCAATAGGGAAGCTGACACGGTTGCCAGTTGTCCTGTGAGATCTCATTTAATGACCACGACAACAAAAAGATTGTAAAATGTGATGCGGTTCCCCTGATGCCTTGCTTAACGACTATACCGCTTAATGATGAATTTTTCGGTCCCGATTGTGGTAAGTCGAGGATTACCTATAGCGAGTAACCCACTAAGTCCGATCATTAAGTAATATTCCCCCAATCTGAGCCTCTAAGGGAGGCCTTAAATCAGGGGCGTCCAACCTTGGCAACTTTAAGAGTTGAGGACTTCAACTCCCAGAATTCCTCAGCCAGCAAAGCTGGCTGAGGAATTCTGGGAGTTGAAGTCCACAACTCTTAAAGTTGCCAAGGTTGGATACCCCTGCCTTAAATCCTTCTCTGCATTATACAGCTGGCTAAATCTCCAAGCTGGCTCAAGGAAATGAACCCCAGCTGTTCCTCAACCCAACACAGCATACTAACAGCCGAGTTATCCCAAGTCAGGGGTCTCCAACCTTGGCAACTTTAAGACTTGTGGACTTCAACTCCCAGAGTTCCTCAGCCAGCAAAGCTCAGCCAGCAAAGCCAGCAGACCTCCAGTGACGGAGCACCTACAACTTCTGGAGGCAAGCTGTTCCACTGGTTGATAATTTTCACAGTCAGGAAATTTCTCTTTAATTCCAGGTTGCTTCACTCCTTGATCAATTTCCATCCGTTGCTTCACGTCCTGCCTTCTGCTGCTTTGGAGACTATGTTGAGTCCTTATTGTTGTAGGTGCTTCATAACTGGAGGTTTTTTAAGGAGAAACTGGACGGCCATTTGTCTGAATTGGTATAGGATCTCCTGCTTGAGGAGGGGGTTGGACTAGAAGACCTCCAAGGTCCCTTCCAATTATGTTATTCTGTTCTGTTCTCTACTTAGCTCAACCACCGTATCCTTGGAAGATTCCGATCCTTTGAAGCATCTTTTGACAAAAGGGGACAGATTGGCAGATGAGAACTACTTCAATCAATAGTAACAAACAATTCAGAAAGAATTGGCTAGCACCCTTTCAGACTCATCAATTTTATTGCAATTGCAGCTTTCAAAAACTTTAGACATTTTAACAACATTTAAAGTTAGTTTGAAAAGGTGCTTCCTAACTCCTGGTTTTTTTGCAAGACCAATCTTTTTCTTGCATCTTTGTTTCACCAAGTTTGACACACTCAATTCACACGCTTTCTTGAAATGAGATGGTTTTTAAAGATAACCTGTCCAACAGGACTAGGAGCAGAGTGGTGAATGAACAGGATCGCCCAATTCTCCATTAAAACCAGGCCTTTTTTTAAAAAAAAAAAAAGATATTTTGAAGAAAAATAAAGAAATAGCAAAGTGGAGCTGCTGAAAATAAAAAACCCAGGTTCTCCCATTGTGCAGATTTCCAGCAATGTCTTGGGGGTTCCCAAAATATCCCATCAAAATGATTTAGCATCCTTGATGTGAGGATTCTTCTAGTACAGCGTTTTTCACGACTTGACCACTTTAAGATGTGGGGACTTCAACTCCCAGAATTCCCCAGCCAAGATGGTTAAAATCCACATATCTTAAGGTTGGCATGGGGAATTCTGGGAATTGTAGCCCATCCACCTTAATCTTGGTTTCGGAGTCCTTGCAGTTGAAGTCCACCCACCCTAAGGTTGGAATTCTGGGAGTTGAAGTTCATATAATCTTAAACTTGGCTTGGGAATTCTGGGAGTTGAAGTCCACACATCTTAAAGTAGTCAAGTTGAGAAACACTGCTCCGAGCCAATCCATCCTTCAATGGCCATACCTACACTGGGGGCCATTTGGGGAGCATGCCTATTTGCATGCCTGTCTAATTCCAAATAGGATGTGGGGTCCTTGGTGCTCTCTGAGCTTGGTGCTTTTCTTCCAGACATCTCACCACCTAACTAGGTAACATCATCAGTGCAGTAATGACACTTTGGCAAGAAAACCACCAAGCTCAGAGAGCACCAAGGACTCCACAGCGACAAATATTCTTTTCTATAAATAATGGGACATGTCTCTCTTTTTTTTTTAAATGCCACAAACAGCAAAAGGAACATAGGTTCTCCTTGGGAAGCTCTGTGGAAATGTCATCCGTGGTGGATCTCCCGCAACTCTTACCTCTTCCCATTGGTGAATGTACCGGATTAGACGGGAGAGGCGTAGAAGCCGCAGGAGACTCAAAATTTTGGTGAAGCGGACGATGCGCAAGGCGCGAGCAGTCTTGTACATCTCGGAATCCATGCCCTTCTCCACAATGAGGAAGATATAATCCACTGGAATAGAGGAGACAAAGTCCACCACAAACCAGGTCTTCAGATACTTCTTCTTGATCCGCTCAGGATCCAAGATGATCTCCGTATTGTCCTCAATGACGATGCCTGTCCGGAAGTTCATCACCAAGTCCATCAGAAAGAAGGTGTCCGACACCACGTTGAAGACGATCCAGGGCGCCGTGGTCTCCTCTTTGAAGAAGGTGATGCCGACAGGAATGATGATCAGGTTGCCCACCATGAAAAGCAACATGGTGAAGTCCCAGTAGAACCTGCAACGGAAGGAAGAACATGGGAATCAAGACACGGGAGAACATCAGAGCAAGCCCTGGGTCAGCGCTAGGTTATTGCTGTCCAGTTAAGACATTGAGTGAATGCATTCAGATAGTATACTAACAAGGAGCCTCTGGTGGCGCGGTGGTTAGAGTGCAGTACTGCAGGCTAATTCTGCTGCCTGCTGGCTGCCTGCAATTTGGTAGTTCAAATCCCGCCAGGCTCAAGGTTGACTCAGCCTTCCGTCCTTCTGAGGTGGGTAAAATGAGGACCCAGATTGTTGGGGGCAAGAGGCTGACTTTGTAAACCACTTAGAGAGGGGCTGTAAAGCACTGTGAAGCGGTATATAAGTCTAAGTGCTATGGCTATTGCTATACTAAATTTAGACTGCATTTACCTTAAGTCTGCTTTTTTTTCAAGAGGATCTAGGGTTTATTGTGCAACCCAAGAATGCTGGTTTATGTTTTGTGTTAGGAACACAGAATATAAAATATTATATAGGGACCTTTGGAAGTCTTCCAGTCCAACCCCTGCTCAAACAGGAAACCCTATACCATGGAACCTTGGGTTGCGACCGTAATCTGTTCCAGGACTAAGGTCGCATCCCGATTTGGTTGTGACCAGAAGCATGACCGACTGCGCATGCGCGGAGAAAAATTTGCACGGACTGCCCATGCACAGAAGGGGAAATAGCCGATTCTGAGGGCGTGGAAAGGGAATCTGCCGCGGTTGGGTTTGTTTGCCACCCGATTCAAAAATCATATGGATTTGTTGGTCAGAACCCAATTTGGTCATGAACAGAAGCATTTGTGACCTGAGGTTCCACTGTACTGTTGCAGACAAAATGGCTGCCCAATCTCTTCTTAAAAACCTCCAGGGAGCTGTTCAAAACCCACAAGCTGTTCAAACTGGTCAATGTATTAAAGTTTGAAGCCATCTTCTGTTTATTCTCCTCCTCCTCCTTCAAGGTCCTTGGTACTCTCTGTTATTGTTATATATGTTATATATGTGCTTTCTGTTATATGTTCAAAACATTGTCAAAGATCCAACTCATCCTGGGCACCCAACTCCCCCCCCCTTTTTTTTTGAACTGTTACCATCTGGCAGATGGTACAGGATAATAAAAACAAGGACAAATAGGCTGAAAAACAGCTTCTACTGCCCTGGGATAGAATTCCACTGCATAGTGCATTGTTGGTGCAGTAGGAGTGGTGGGGTGTTCAATTCAATGTGTGGAGGATGAAGGATGTGTGTTTGTGTTTATTTTCATGGTCATGATGTGCACTGAAGACGGTGTTTGATTTTGTTGTACGAGATGCAATGACAATAAAGTAAAGTAAACTAAATTAAACTATTGGTAAGTCAGAACAAGCCATTTGCATATAAAATGAGAGCAAACCCTACTCCCTTCTAACACTGATGCTGTTACCTAGTTGGGTAATGAAACATCTGCAATGAAGCAAACAAGCGCAGAGAGCACCAAGGACCCCCCCAGTCTTCCACCTCCTTAATCCTCCTCCTTCCTTCCTGCAAACCCCATTCCCTTCTAGCACTGATCATATTACCTAGACAGGTAATGAAACGACTGCAATGAAGCAAACAAGCGCAGAGAGCACCAAGGACCCCCCCCCAGTCCTCCACCTCCTCAGTCCTCCCTCCTCCCTGCAAACCCCCACTCCCTTCTAACACAGACAATGTGACCTAGTTTGGTAATGAAACGTCTGCAAGAAAACCAAGGAGTATCAAGGACCCCACTGTTCAACCCCAAGCCACAGATCTTCTCTTCTATTGTTATCCTTAAGGTTCTTTAAAACCAAGATCCTTCCTTTTTTATTAAAAAGAAAGAGAAGACTTGGCATACTTTATCTAGAAGTTCAGAGATATATATTATGGCTAAGCTTCTTATCGAAATGTTCAACTGCAGAAACTTAAAATAAAATAAACCCAGGTATTTCTGTCATCTCAGAGATGACAGCAAATCACAACAGAAAAATCTTCTGAGGTCAAAACTACCATGGATGATTTTCACAGGAGGAATGCAAAAGCCTGAATCTCCCCCGCTTTCTCCCTCTCCCCTCCCCTCTCTCTTTCTCTCACACACACACAAATCAGGATATATATTTTCAGGATCTTGTTCCACTTCTTCCTCCTGCTAGAAGCCTGGCTGACTTTCTCTAGAGGCCTGCAAGGTCAAAAGCAGATAGTCAAGGTTTTTGAGTTCCAGTTTAGCCATGGCTTCTGCGTCGAATGTGTCAGCCAGAATTTTTTAAAAAATACATAAATAAAAATAACAAAGCATTTCTCCCTTGTCCTCAGTCCACCTCAATAGGCGCCTAATACAAATATGGACGAATCAGAGGAAGCGAGACAGTTGATCATTTATTTATTCCCTGACTTTTTTGAGTACTGCCCTCCCACTGCCATTATAATAAGATCATCTTTTATTTCTGCAGGAAAGGAACATTTACTTCCCTGCCAGTTTTTAATTTTATTTTGTGTGTGTGTATGTGTGTGGTACATTGGCTTGCTCGTTTTGCAATAAGCTGGCAGTGCTGTTGGTGCTGAAAGAAATGGGCATAACTGAAATAACTGTGGGTTGTGGTTTTTCTATTTACATCCCCACCATTGCCGTTCCTGTTTGTTTTTCTGTTGGGCATAAAATATTTGTCTGGAGTTATAAAGACAAGCGGCCCTTTTTGATTCTCTGTAGTGATTGCCTGTGGAATGGGAAAATTCTTGTAAATGCCAGTCATCCCAGAAAGAGGAAAATTAGAATTTGGGGGATGCTGTGCTGAGTCCTGGATACCTTTCAGATCACCCATTACCTACAGGTAGACAAGTGGTCCTTGATTGATAATAGTTCATTTAGTGACTGTTTGAAAGTATAATACCACTGACCTATAGCAATAGCACTTAGACTTATATACCGCTTCACAATGCTTTACATCCCTAAGTGGTTTACAGAATCAGCCGATTGCCCCCAACTGCTGGTGACCTTCTACAGCTGCACCATAGAGAGCATTTTAACTTACTGCACCTCTGTATGGTTTGCCAATTGCACAGGGGCAGATAGGAAAGCACTCCAGAGGGTGAAGGTCATTGCCCAGAAGATCATGGGTTGCCCTCTCCCCTCTTTGGAAGAGCTTTAGAGCTCCCACTGCCTTAAGAAAGCTCAAAACTTTCTCAAAGTTCCACCTCATCCTGGACACCCTTTTTTTGAACCATTACCATCTGGCAGACGGTACAGGACAATATAAACAAGGACAAATAGGCTGAAAAACAGCTTCTTTCCCAGGGCAGTAATTGAATTCTACTGTATAGTGCAATAGTAATGCAATATCAGGAGTTTTCAATTCAATGGATAGAATGTGAAGGATGTGTGTTTGCGTTTGTTTTCACGGTCATAGTGTGCACTGACGATGGTGTTTGATTTCGTTGTATGAGGTACAATGACAATAAAGTATACTAAACAACCTGGGTCCTCATTTTAATGACCTCGGAAGGACGGAAGGCTGAGTCAATCTTGAGTTGGACAGGATTGAACTCCTGGCTGTGGGCAGAGTTGGCCTGCAACACTGCATTCTCACCACTGGGCTACCACGGCTCTTATGACTGTTGACTTCTGACTGTTTTTCATACTTCTGACTGTCGCATGCAGATCCCCATGATCTCGTGATCAAAATTCAGGCGCTGGGCAACTGGCTCATATTAACGAAGGATGCAGAGCCCCGGGATTCCCTTTTGCGAACTCCTGTCAGGCAAAGTCAATGGGGAAACCAGATTCACTTAACAACCACATTACTAACTTAACAACTGCACATTTCACTCAACGATGGTCGCAAGACAGGTCGTAAACGGGAGCAAATCTCACTTAACAACCATCTCGCTTAGTAACAGAATTTTTGGGCTCCATTTTGGTTGTAAATCGAGGACTACTTGTTAATAGAAGTTGTGAATGCTCCAATGCTAAGTTTTTAAGAAGAGATTGGACAACCATTTCTCCAAAATGGTGTGGGGTTTCCTGCCTCCAAGGTCCCTCCCAATTCTGTTATTCTGTTCTGTTCTGTTCTCATTATTTTCTATATTCTATATACTATTCTATTCTATTCTATTAATTATTTTCTATAGTCTATTCTATTCTCTACTCATTATTTTCTATATTCTATATCTGTGATGGCAAACCTGTTGCACGCAGAGCCATTTGTGCCGACACACGAGCTGCAGGCAAACTTACCTCACTGGGCATGCACACGCCTCACAGTTGATTTTCTGCCGGTTTGAGGCCTTTTTCGGCCTCCCAAAGGCTTGAGGAAGGTTTCTGCAGGCTTTGCAGGCTGAAAACTAGTCCCGTTTCGTCACATTGGCCTGTAAAGTCTGTAGAAGCCTGCAGAAGCCTTCCTCAAGCCTTTGGGAGGCCGAAAAAGGCCTCAAACTCACCCAAAATCAGCTGTGAGGCTCAGTACAGGTAAGGAGGCAGCGTGGGTGGGCGGGGATCACACGCGCATGTGTAGAGGTGGGGGGGAGGATGCACATTGCCTTCTGGGTGCTGGCACACAAGCGCAAGCATGCAAGCACATGCACAATTTTTGGCACAGGAGCCCCCCAAAAAGTTAGCCACCGCTGCTCTATTCTATTCTACTCTCATTATTTTCTATATTCTGTATACTAGTCTAGTCTATAGTCTATTAATTATTTTCTATATTCTGTTCTATTCTGTTCTGTTCTACTTCACTTTACTCTCCTCTAGAACTTCTACCCGGGTAGCAAAATAGAGCAGTTGGTGGGCTGCTGCCAGTTTGAACTGACTCGCCTGTACCGGTAGTTCCGACCACTGGCTGGGACTGCCCACCCGCCATGGCGCTATCCCATCCTCTCCATCCAGCTCGCTCGGCCGGCCCACGCAGCCAGCTGATTTTCGCGCCTTGCCCTGCTCTACTCACCGCGGTTGCCGCGTGCAGGAAATCCCTGCGTTTTTTTTCCCAGCCGTGCATGCATGCGCTCACATTTATGGCTGAACTGGTTGTTATAGTACGTGCAGCCCACCTCTGAAATAGAGGCATGTTGCAACTTTGTTGTTGTTAATTTTTATTTTTATCCATCTATTGAGTCCTTCCCGAGGACCTGAGATAGACAGGTGTTGTTTGTTTGATGAGGTTGAAGGTCTCGCTGTAGGAGATAAGCTGCTCTGAGTCTCAGCTTCTGCAACTGACTCAATGGGATTTTGTCAATGCCGATGGTGTTCAAGTCCCGGGGCTCCAGTTGCTTTGGGATTGCACCTAAGGGGCCTATCCCTTTTTGTACCACCTCAACTTTCTTTTGCCACAGTTGTTTTACTTCGATATGCAGGTCTCTGTATTTTGTGATATTTTTTTTCCCCTCTCCTTTTCTTTTTCTTTTCTTCTCTTGTCTTCAAGTCCCGCCACATCCACTATCCAAGCGTTTTTGCCTTATCCACAACTGTTATGCCTGGGTTGTTTTGTGACCAGTGCCTGTCTTTCTATTCTAAGCACTTTAATTTATTCATTTTCTATTACTTTGTCTATTTGCTTGCAAGCAAATGTTATTTCTTACAGATCTTCCAAAGGAACCGTTGTTGTTACTTTATCGTGCTGTCATTTTTGCAGTCAGTCTGTGGGATCTTCTTGCAATAGCTAACCAGCTGATCCATTCTTTCTTCAACTTCTTTGCAAAGGGAGCATTGGCCTCTGGTGTTGGCTGTAGGAGCTATCATGGCACAAAGGCTAGAATGTAGTAATTCCCTGTAATCTCTTAATTCAGGGTAGAGTTGGGCTGAGTAGATTGGAGATCAGCATTTACTGGCCGGATGCCCTTCCTGACACCACGTTTGAGCTCACAGCAGATATTTTTTTTCTTTGCACCCTAGGAGAGAAATATCTGCCTCTACCTAAGATTGAACTCTCAACTTTCTGAGTAAGAAGCAAATTTCTTCACCGCTTCTTCTTCAACACCACGCAGTGGCTAAGATGAAGTATTGATGGCTAACTCTGCATTCCCACTGCCAGGAGTTTGATCCCGACAGCCTCAAGGTTGACTCAGCTTTCCATCCTTCCAAAATCAGTAAAGTGAGGACCCAGATTGTTGGGGGCTATAGGCTGACTCTGTAAACCACTTAGAGATTGGTGTAGAGCATTATGAAGTGGTACAGAATAAGTGCTATTTGCTGTCTGTTGCTATCTTCTCAATTCTGGGTTTTTTATGTCTTGACCATGTAATATTTTGCCTTGGACTATGTTTCTTTTCGATTCTTCATTTGGTCATTCATGTAGGTCAGTTTGATCTCTCCAGTACTCAGTCAGCTTTCATCACGTAGTAGTTTCAATGCATCTCCTTCACTGTCCTTCAGATATTCTTCCATTCTTTTTTTAATTCTCCAACTGTTTGGTACACTTGCAGTATTCCACACCCACCTATTTTCTTCGTAAGTAGAATCTGTCAACGGCGCTGCGTAGATGAAGAGTATGATTCATTGTCACTATTTCTTTTCTGGCCTTCCTATCCAGGGCTTTTGGTTCTGCTTCAATCCAATCCATTATTCCAGCTGTGTGTATCTAATGAGTGGAATTACTCAGGTGTTAATTGCTATAAAGGCATTTCCTCCACTGAGTTTGGACATTAAGATCTTCTTCAGTCTCATGATGTAACCATTTTCTTGACTTCACTGTGCTTGACGTGGTCAGTTTGGAAGGGTATTTGCAGCGATCGCTTTCATCCAGACTCTTTGTTATTTTCATAGGGCGTCTCAATTCCTTCCGTTTTCATTATTTTTCCTCTGTTGATATGTGAGGAGAATGGACAGGCTTCTCCAGTCCGAATTCCGGTGCAATATCTCGGCTCATCCCTCTTCCATTTTCTGGTGGATTCTTTGCTGATTTTTGGTATACAAAAATCAGTCAGTTTCAGGAGACTGGGAGGGAAAGGAATCCTCCAAAGTATCTTTCCCCCCTCCCCCCCCCAAAAAAAACATGTTTCTAAAAAAAGTTTCACTTTACCAAGGTTTGTCATGTCCTCTGCATTTTACAGTGCTCTCCCCACACCCAAACTGGGAGGGCACTGCAAGAAGCCTCAGTGAGATTATACCCTCAGAATCAGAATAGAGCTGGAAGGGACCCTGGAGGTCTTCTAGTCCAGCCCCCTGCTCAAGCAGGAGATCCGATACCATTTTCAGGCAAGTGATTGTCCAGTCTCTACTTAAAATCCTCCAGCGATGACTTCTGGAGGCAAGCTGTTCCACTGGGGTTAATTGTCCTGTTAGGAAGTTCCTCCTTAAATTCCAGGTTGCTTCTCTCCTTGGTTAATTCCCATCCATTGCTTCTTGTCCCCTCAACCCTTTCCTGATGACAAAATGTAACCTGAGCTTGTACAACCGAAATTCTCAGAATTAAAAAGCTGAAAATGTTGCAAAGTTTTGAGCTGGCATACGAAACCTCTCGAATATTGTCCATTCCTGTCCTAAGTCAGGAGACTTTGTACCAAGCCCTGAGCCTCTGCATGCTTTCCTTGGATCCCATTTCACAGATGAGGAAAACTGAGGCGCTGCAGACAATCCAGGCAAGCAGGCCAGCACTGGTTAATAAATGAGATTTTGACTATCACCAATCTACAGGTTTTGCACTCTTCTTGTTGTCTTCCTTTTCGGCTTTCCCTGCCTCTTTCCAAAAAGGAACATGAGCCAGTCCCAAGGAGTCACTTAATAGGTCCCATTGCAGCAGGCCAAAAGAAGAAGTCAGGAGGTCTTTGAAGAGTCACCTGTCATGGCTGTAAATTGCCCTTGGGTTGCTGCAAACTATAGCTCACTCCCTTCTTTAAACTAAGCCTGGTTTGTCCAGCTCAGCTCCTTTCAGGCATTTAGATATATGGCTGCAGATAACAAAATGAAGGAAAAAGAAAGGCTGGTGTTTTGACAGACCACTGGGGGAATGCACCAGACAGGCAGAGGTTGGGAGGGAGGGAGGATATGGAAGGAAAGAAGGAGATTGGCGGGAGGAAGAAAATAGAGGGAAAGGAAGCAAGGAAGGAAGGAAGGAAGGAAAGAAAGAAGATGAAGGGAAGGAAGGGAGGAGATGGGAGGAAGGATATGGAAGGAAAGAAGATAATTGGCGGGAGGATGAGAGGGAGAGAGAAAGAAGGAAATGGAAGGGAGGGAGAAAATAGAGGGGAAGGAAGGAAGGAGATGGGAGGAAAGAGATGGGAGGAAGAAAAGAAAGATGGGAGGGAGAGAGGATATGGATGAGAGGGAGGGAGGGAGGAAAGAGATGGGGGGAAGAAAGAAAGGAAGTGGGTGGGAGGGACAGAGGAAGGGATGAGATAGAAGGAAAGAAGGAGGTGGGAGGGAAGGAGAGAAGGAGAGAGAAAGGAAGGAAATGGAAGGGAGGGAGGGAGGAGATTGGAAGAAAAAGGAGATGGGAGGGAGAGACAGAGAAAATGGAGGAAGGGAGAAAAGAGATGGGAGGAAGGAAAGAAAGAGAGGAGGGAGGAGATGGGAGGGAGGAAGAAAGAAAGAAAAGAAGTGAGAGGGAGGGTGAGAGGGAGAGAGGAAGGAAATGGAAGGAGAGGGAGGAGATTGGATGAAAAAAGGAGATGGGAATGAGGGAGAGAGAAGAAATGGAAGGGGGAAAGAGATGGGAGGAAGGAAAGAAAGAGAGGAGGGAGGAGATGGGAGGGAGGAAGAAAGAAAGAAAAGAAGTGAGATGGAGGGTGAGAGGGAGAGAGGAAGGAAATGGAAGGAGAGGGAGGAGATTGGATGAAAAAAGGAGATGGGAATGAGGGAGAGAGAAGAAATGGAAGGGGGAAAGAGATGGGAGGAAGGAAAGAAAGAGATGGGAGGGAGGGAGGAAATGGATGAGAGGGAGGGAAGGATGGGAGAAGGAAGAGAGGAAGGAATACAGCCGGCCATGTGGCAAGACAATAAAGAATGTGCAAATCTACCAGTGTTTGGGCTCTAAAGATCGGCCAGGCAAAACTGCACCCATTCTACAGAGATTTTAGGTTTTCCCTCTTTCGAATCTATTATCAGCAAACGAAGAGAGCCCAGAGGACCACGCAGGAGACAGAACTGTTCTGGTGATTCCAAAGCCAGAGTCTCCAGAAGAAGATAGGAAGATGAAAGGCAGCTATCCAGCCTTGTTCTGTAAGCCACGAAGGACGGAAGGACGGATTCAAAGGAGCAGAAAAAAGATTGGCAACAGGAACCTAAAAAACCAATTCATTTCCTGTTAAAAATGCATCTCCCTTAACGTTAGGGACAAATGCCTCAAACCCGCCGAGAAATCGTTCACGTTTCATTGTGCTATTCTCTGGCTTCTTCCCAACCGGCGGTCCATTTCTCCAGGAGACGAAAGGGAGAGGCATCGCAATCATGAAGCAGAATATAGATTTCAGGGAAAATAAAAATAGGACACTTAAAGCAGAGGGCGTGGGGGGAAGGAGGAAAAGATTCTTGGCTCTCTTATAAAGCCAGGCTGCCAGTCAAAACCTCAAGGAAATCCAGAGGATTCAAACACCCAAGGCCAAAAAGTGGCGGGAGACGACATACTTGCGGTCAAATTGCCAGTGCTGCTTTTAGACACTTACAATAGGGGTCTGCAGGTCTGCAATAGGTTACAGGCAGTGGTGGGATTTGAAATTTTTTACTACTGGTTCTTTGGGTATGGCTTGGTGGGTATGGTAGGGGAAGGATATACTGCAAAATCCCCCTTCCCTCCCCACCCCACTAACCTGCTTTCCAGCTCCGTTCTCCTGTGCGCGAGGGGGAAATCGTGCAGGCATCTGCAAAGGGCACACATACACAGGGGGCATGGAGGGGCCAGCATGCCTTGCCTTCAGGGTGTTGGCAAGTGAGTGTCCGCGCAATTATCGGCACAGGAGCCGAAAAAGGTTAGCCACCACTGTTCTAGAGCCTCAACATCTTTTTTATATCATGGTCACCAAAACTGGATGCAGTATTCTCGGTGTGGTGCAAGCAAAGTTACCACCATTGAAGATAAAAACTTGAACTCCCCAAGTCAAGCTTGACTCAAGGAAATTATAGGGGGCAATCTATGCAGTTATTGGTGCGGTGGCCTAGAGGTGGAACTCTCGCCTCCCAATCAGGAGACTGTGAGTTTGATCCTAGGTAGAGGCAAGTATTTATCTCTCTGGGCACACTGAGAGTGTATCCACTGAACAAAACTCCACATAGGTGACAGGAAGGGCATCTGGCCATTAAAACACTTTTCTAGCTCCATTCAGTTGCCCAGATTGCACCATGCAAAGGATTGTGGGGTCGATGAAAGATGATAAATCTATGCAGTTATCTTGGCAGTGTTATGGAAGTGATTTGCCACAGGTACAAGACTACATCTTAAGAATTTGTTGGTCTTCCATCCAAGAACAATTTTAGTGTTAGTATTTGTTGTTTTAATAATTTATCTTGTTTTTATGATTGTAACTCACCTAGAGACACCTTTAGGCAATACAAATGGCAGATAAGTTTAATAAAATAAGTAGCAATAGCACTTAGACATATACACCGCTTCGTAGTGCTTTGCCATCTTCTCTAAGCAGTTTTAGAGAGTCAATATATTACCCCCAACAATCTGGATCCTCATTTTACTGATCTTTGAAGGATGGAAGGCTGAGTTAACTTGGAGCCAGTCAGGATCGAACTCCTGGAAGTTGGCAGAGTCAGCCTGCAATACTGCACGCTAACTACTACACCACCAGAATTCTTTATTGATATAATAAATAAAACAAGCTATCTGGATCCAATCCTGCATGATTTCTGGCTCAGATAAGATGAGCCAGGTGCACCTACCTGCTGAGTATACACAAAGAACCCAGTGCAAATGTGGCACCCTAGTTGTAAGTTTGAGGATGTAGGGAAGAAAAGGAGAATAGAAATAAGTTGCTTGGTCAGGCAGAGTAACAACACCAAAGCAGGATCAGAGTACTTGTGCCTGTGTGACTAAGATAGTGTTTCTCAATCTTGGTTACTTTAAGTTTGGGTGGACTTCAACTCCCAGAATTCCCCAGCCAGCATGGTCTCTAAGATGTCTATGGAGATTCTCAGTCATCCAGGTCATGATTGTTCCAAAGGTGCTTTTTTTAAAGAGGCAACTGGACTTTATTTTTCCCTGAAGACGTTTCACTTCCCATCAAGATGAAAAGTCTTGAAAGAAAAACAAGGAGGTCCAGTTGCCTCTGGAAAAAGCACCTTTGGGACACTGGTCTAGGATGTGACCAATTTTAAAACTTCATGTTATCTTTATACCCCTTTTCTTTGATTCTTGGATGTTCTCCCGTCTTCTCTAATTTCCCAAATTCTACACGGGGTGTAATTTCAGATTAGCTGGCAATTCTGGATGTCTTAGCATATCTGGAGGCTACTGTACCAGGTGTTGCCAAACTCCAGATCTGCAAGGCTAAACTATGGCCTTCCTGCCAGCACTACCATCATTTCTGTTTTGGGAACGGCTAGTAATGTCATTGATTTTGGATTCTGTCACCATTCCACAGAGAAGACATTTTCACATTTTGGAGAGCCAATGTGCTATAAGGTGCCAACAGAAACGAATTGCCACCTTGGACAGTAGAGCTCTGAAGACTGGTAGGGATGGAAGAGACTTTGAAGATCTTCTAGTCCAACCACCTACTCAAGGCAGGAAGTCCTTATACCACCCCAGACAAAAGACTGTCCACTTTCCTTGAAAACCTCCAGCAACGGAGCACCTACAGCTCCAGAAGGCAAGCTCTTTGTTTGCTTAATCGTTCTTGCTCTCAGGAAATTCTTCCTTATTTCTAGGTTGGATTCTGGTGTGCTTCCACTCATTGCTTCTTGTCCTGCCTTCTGGTGCTATGGAGAATAAATTGACCCCCTCTTTCCTGTGGCAGGCCTCCAAGATGGGAAGACTGTCCCCTCTGCACCTTCTCTTTCCTAGGCTGAGCATATCTAGTCCCCTTAGTTGTTCATCATATGATTCAGCCTCCACACTCCTTATCAACTTGGTTGCATGTTGAAGAAGTATTCTCTTGTTGTGTGAATGCCACTCTCAAGTCAAAGAAGTTAAGTGCTTGCTACAACTTTCAGTGGAAAACAAACAGATAAAGTGCTGTTTTCTCCCTAATTCAACTAAACCATCATTCATTCTCCAGCTAGGTTCACACAATGTGCTAGATCTGGCTAAAATGAAGCTGGATAATTAGTTCTGCCTGTGGCAGGAATCCAATCATTGGTCCAGCATGCTGTGCACTGCAGATCTTCAAAGTAAGCCACCATCAGAGGTGTTTAAGTACTGAATATTGAAAAGTCATTCTCCTTCATTAACCTGGTTTAAAGCTTAGCATGTTGGGCTTTGTTTGTTTTTGTCTTTATTTCTTCTTTTGCATTCACGTGCACACAAAGAAGAGAGGAAAAACGGTGGGGTCCTTGGCGCTCTCTGAGCTTGGCTGTTCTTTTTTCAGACTTTCATTACCCAACTGGGTAACATCATCAGCCTTGAGTTACAAATATTCTGTAACTGTATTCCATGGTAGCACAGTAGTTAGAATGCAGAGTTGCAGGCTGCTCACTGACTGGTTCAAGGTTGACTCAGCTTTCCATCCTTCCAAGGTCAGTAAAATGAGGACCCAGATTGTTTTGGGGCAATACGCTAACTCTATAAATCACTTAGAAAGGGCTATAAAGCACCTATGAAGTGGTATATAAGTCCTATTACTGTTCTATTGGAAGAAAAGAAAAGGTTATGTGGAGTCCTCATGTTTGGTGACATTCTGCGACATGATCTTCTGGACAGCAATAGTAAAGGACATCTATTGCTTTCATGACCAACTCTCTGTAATTCTAACAGGTGTCATTTAATGCAGTGGTTGCCAACCGGTGGTCCGTGAGAAACTTTTGGTAGTCCATAGAGAAATGTCACCCTCAGAGCACCCCCTAAAGCAATTAATCCAGGCTGCGAAGGAACACAAGTCTGCGCCACCCACATGGCCCTCCCTCCCTGCCCACTCACTCCTTACCTAGCAAACTTGCCTGCTAAGTTGCTATTTTTTCCTTTTTCCAACCATCAGCTGTTCTGCTGTGCCAGGAGATTTAGATTAGCTAGAAAGCAGGAAATCGTTGGATTTCTTGCTTTCTAGCTAATCTTTAGATCTTCCGGCTCTGCTTTTAAGCTGAGCCGAACCTTCCTTAGGACTGAAGCAATGCAGGCTCAGCTAGCTGATGGCAGGAACACAGATCTCTAAGTGAATCTGTGATTCTATGAGCAACTCAATCTGCCTGCCTGCTTTGCCTAATTTTGGGTAAAAGTTGCTTTTTTATATATAAAAAATTCAATATTCACATACATGGTGTGTTGTGAGTTAATTTTGTGAATTTGCTTGCAAGCAAATTTTATGTGAAAGGCTCAGCTAGCCAATGGCAGAAAGATAGATTTCTGAATGAATCTATGATTCTGTGAGCAGCTCAATCTGCCTGCCTGCTTTGCCTGATTTTGTGTAAAAGTTTCTCTTTTTTAATAAAAAAAATTCAATATTTATATAAATATTTATATTTACATACAAGCCATGCCCAACCAGACACATGACCACTGAGCCATACCCACAAATTAGGCCACGCCCACAGAACCAGCTGTTAAGAAATTTGAATCCCACCCCTGCCTCTGTGTGTGTGTGTGAGAGAGAGAGAGAGAGAGAGAGAGAAAGAGAGAGAGAGAAAGAGAATAAGAGAGGGAGGGAGAGAGGGAAAGAGAGAGAGGTTAGATCATCTCTCTCCCTCTCTCTCACACACACACACACACACACCAACGTCAGCAAGCCACCGTCAGTCAAAATTCATATTACTGGTCCCTGGGATTTAAAGTTATGAGTTTGGTGGTCCCTGAGGTTGAAAAATTTGATGACCCGATTTAATGTATTTGGAGGTCACCAAGCTGAAAAAAGTGCATTGGAGACAGAGGATGCCAGGAAAAAGAGATTTGCGTGTTTTCAGCACCAGAGACAGCTCCCTCTGCAATAGGGCCTCTCTGTGTTGAAATAACAAGCAGGAAAAAACCAGCTTACACCTGAGAGATTTCAACGGCATACAAGAAGCAGTTTCTTTTCCAATCATTTATGGAGGTCATGTTTTTTTTTTTTTTTTGCAGAAGTATGTGTCTGCTCTAATTTTTTGTCCCCCAAAATGATCTGCAAAACAGCTTGCAGCCAAAACAAAACCATTAAAACCTGAATGTTCATCTATTTATTGGTTGACACAGTCCTAGTTTTTCCTAAATGATAAATTACCATTTTTATCCACATTTACCTTCACTGGAATTTTTTACTTCACTAGAATTTACCCCATTAGAGGTGTTTTAAGATAGCAGTGCATGCTCACACTATCCTGTGCAAGCTAAGATAACTAATGTAGAGTCTACTCGGAAAGCCAAGGTCCTGCTACTTGTCCTCATTAAGTGACCACAATTGGGACCGGCAATTTGATTGTTAAATGAAGCAGTTGCTAAGTAAAATATGACTGTGCTTATGATCTTACTTCAGCTTTCCTTTGATTGTTTTGAGCTTCCCTGTGAAGGTCATCAATATGAGGATTAGTTGTAAAATTATTTTTTCATCAAGCATAAGATTGCTAAATGAAATGGTCACTAGATAAGGTGGATGCTAAATGAGGCAGTCACTAAATGAGGACAATTATAATTTGGAGATATAAACAATTTTCCAACACACAGGTATAAACAATTTTCCAACACACACACACACACACACACACACACACACACACACACACACACACAGAGAGAGAGAGAAACACACACACACAGGACACTATGAAGATATAGAAATGAACATTTATCCTTTGGTGATTTACAGATAATATTTGTATAGGTCTGAATGAACTTGAAATGTTTTGTGTGAATATAGAGTTGAACTTCAGTTGCTGAATAGAGTAAGAACAGGATATAATCAAAATAAATCATGAATGGAAATAAATGAAATGCTTAGAAAGCATTGAGCTGGGAATTAAGCCAAGGGTGTGATATTTTCTCTTGAATGCTTAATTTATTGAAAGATAAACATGTAAAGATTGCTTACAAGTGGGTTGACTGATGAAATAAAACATACTGATGGTGGCACATTATTGGCTACAAACCCATAGAATTTGCAGCGAATGTTACAAAGATTGTATGATGCAACAAGGAGAATGGAGTTAGAAAGTAATATATCAAAGACCAAGGCTACTGTGACTGACAGGGAAAATGAAATAGCCAATTCAAAACCAGCAAAAAAAAATGTGTACCTTGGTTGAATGCCTTTTTTTAATGCAAAATTCTAGATAGATAGATAGATAGATAGATAGATAGATAGATAGATAGATAGATAGATAGATAGATAGATTAGATTAGATTAGATTAGATAGATGATAGATTAGATAGATAGATAGATAGATAGATAGATAGATAGATAGATAGATAGATAGATAGATAGATAGATAGATAGATAGATAGATAGATAGATAGATTAGATAGATAGATAGATAGATAGATAGATAGATAGATAGATAGATAGATAGATAGATAGATAGATAGATAGATAGATAGACAGACAGACAGACAGACAGACAGACAGAAGAGTAGTTAGGAGTATGCAATATGTTGCAAAAAATAAATGTTTATAGAAAAAAAAATTGTTATAAGTGCATGCTTCCACTCAGTTGTCTGGAAGTGAGAATGGGGTAACTGCTTTTTTGGGGTAACAAAAATGCAACTGGAATGCCAATGAAAATGGGGATATTTATGAAATGGTCAAGTATGGGCATTCAATGAATATAAGTTGAGATGGTTTGATTATAAAGAGCACACATAAAGATTACATATTGTGCTTATTTATTTGAAGGAAGGGAGATGAATCAAGAGAAAGGAGCAAATTAAGAACGGGCAAGAACTAATCAAGCAGCCTAGAATGCAGGAGAAATTTCTAGCCCGTGAGAGCAATTAAACCAGTGGAACGAGCTGCCTCCAGAAGTTGTGAATGCTCCAACACTGGAGGTTTTAAAGAAGAGGTTGGACAGCCACTTGTCTGAAATGGTATCGGGTTTCCTGCCTAAACAAGGGGTTGGACTAGTAGACCTCCAAGGTCCCTTCCAACTCTGATATTCAGTTATTCTGGTAAGATGTCAGAAAGAGATGGAAATTTAAAAGATCAAAAGGCAAAGATTGAAGTAGGGCCAGCAGTGCGATGGAAACAAGGATGGTTTGTAAGGACAGATCAATATGGAGAGACTATAATACTAAGTCCTTACATTTTCTTCCCACCTACCCACCCGTACAACATACCTTTAATTTCCATGCCTTGCCATTTTTAGTCCCTTTCTATGCTTTGCTTACGTTGGCAAAGAATTACGTGATGAGTGGAGAATGTAGGTTTGATTGCACGAGTTATGTTTTTATCCCATTGTTTTTCAAGAGAGATTAAGACAAGGTTCCCTCATCTTCTCTGTGAAGGAGAGAGAGACAAAGATCCAGAGATGATGGTGTGAATGTTAGTCTCCCGATTTTGGTCATACAAATACACACACACATGTATATGTGTGTATGTGTACATATATGTATACGTCGTCATCATTTTATCCATTGTTTATCCACTGCAGGATGAGAACCACGGAAAGATACCTGCTCGGCATCACAAGACAAGCTAGAAAGACCTGCACTTGAGAACAAACCAAAGTAGAAGATATCATCAAGAGAGTCAAAGAATTGAAAACGAAATGAGCTGGTCATATAGCAAGAAGGACTGGTGGCAAGTAGATCAAGGCAGTCATAGAATGGATCCCCACTGGATCAAAAGCATCCATGGAAGATACTAAAAACAAGATGGAAGATTACAAAAACAAGATGGATCGATGACATCAGCATGTATGATGGGCCCAACTGGCAAAAGAAAGCTCAGGACTGTATTGGTTGGAAAGGTGTGTGTGTGTGTGTGTGTGTGTGTGTGTGTGTGTGTCCCCTTTATTATTTCTATAAATAACTCAAGGTGATGAACATACACATGACTCCTTCTTCCTATTTTCTCCACAACAACCCTGTGAAGAGGAAATAGTCCAAAGACACCTAGACAGTTTTTGTGTCTAAAGCAGGACTAGAACTCACCATCTCCTGGTGATTGGCTCAAAGTCATCCAGCAAGCTTTTGTGCCTAGGGTGGAACTAGAACTCACAGTCTTCCAGCTTCTAAAGACCAAACTGGTTCTCTGTTCCAACCTTTTTCTCCATCCTATGTAAAGCTAAACATATCAGTACTTGAGCGAGTCCATCTTGGTTAATAGCCGGATGGGCCACCACTAAGAAAGCCTAGGGTAGACTGGATGTTGAAAATCAATCCCAGACTTCCGGTTTGCCAGGCTTCGGCGGCGGCGGGATTTCGCGATCCTGCGTGATCCCTGCTGCACCAGCCGTCTTGGTGCCTCCGATCCTGACGGGTCTGGAGGATAAGGCTGCCCCGTAGAGGCAGCCGAAGATAGGGGGGATCCGGACAGGGGTATGGGGGTTTCGCAGACCCCCTCCCCACCCAGCATAACCCCTTTTCTCAAGGCGGTGGAGAGGCGGTCAGCAATGGCCGCCACAAAGAAGCCGGCAGCTGGACAAGATTGTACTGGAGGAAGAAGGAGAAAGTTTTAAAGCGAAAGTTTTTTTGATTGAACCGGGAGCATAAGATGCATTTAATATCCTGAAAACCTTGATTGTTGAATGATACTTTGTTTCCAGAAGAGATTTATAAGCGGCGAGTGAAAGTACTGAAAGAGAAAGTTTACTCTCCTTCCCTATGGAATCAACAAATGGACATTGAAAAGCCTACTTTTTTATAGAAGGTAAAAATTTAAAGCTCTTTGTGACAAGTGGGGATGGAGAGGACAAAGGAGAAATTTATATTAAGATTTTGTTGGAGGAGATGCCTGGAAGACTTTGAGATTGGAAGTTAATTGCAATAAGACTTTTAAATACAGATTGGGCTTTTTCTTCCCTTTCCAATTGATATTACCCCAGGAAGAAAAAGTGCGAAGGGAAGAATCTTGTGCTCTGTTTGGACTGTTTGATGACTTTGGGATTTTGGGGGATTGTTCTAAGCTTTGAAATATCTTGGTTGTCTTAAGAAGAAGAAAAGAAAAGAAGAAAAGGTTTATAATAGCTTTATCTGTTGATGAACTAAGAGAGGAATATGGAAAAATAAAGAAAGAAGGCAAGGACACTTGGAGAGAAACTATTTGCTTTTTAGAAATAGCGCTTGCTACTTACCAGCAAATACAACAATTGAAGGAGGAAGCAGAGGAAGAAGAAGAAGGAGAAGCCATCTTTAATGAATTCAAAAAGTTGATTAAGAAAGGAAAGAGAAAGAGAGGAAGGAAAAGGGACTTAAGACTTAAAAAAACACCCAAGAAAAATAAAAATAAGATGCAAAATCAATACAATGTTAGAAAGCAAAAGAAAAGAGAAATACAACAGAGAGGGGAAGCTAAAAAGGCGGAGGTTTGGGAGAAGGCGGAGCTTCGTTTCAGCGAAACAGCTGCGATCTCGGGGCTCTGAGATCGCAGCCGATATTTTCGCCCCTGGTCGGTCCCAACGGACCTAAACCGTCCCGTAGAGACGGGGATAGAGAAGGGTACTGTCCCAGGATCCCAGAGATACCACAAAATCTCTGGTTTGATCCGGGAGAAGCCCTTTTGCTGGCGGCGGAGAGGCAGCCTCCATAGCTGCTGAAGTCGGGACAGCTCCGGAAAGAAAGTGGCTGGAAAGGAAGTGTGACAGTTGGGTGAGAAAAACTCTTTTGTGTTGTAAATTCGCTGAGGTTGGAAAGGGCATCCTGAACAAAGAAGAAATCTGTGAGACTTTTTTTTTTGACCGAAACTGTCTGAGTGGTGTTTTTTAAAGTGATGTCAAATTGAGGCTTGGGGTTTTTTTTTTTTTTCTTTTTCCTATATTTTTTTGGGGGGGACTTTAGTGTGACTTTGAATTTTCTCTTATATATATATTTTATGCTCCCTTTGATTTTTTAACTTTCTTTAGGATAGAGGCTTCCTTTGGCTATTTTTTTTTTCCTGTTCTTTTTTTCTGTATATATTGCTCCTTTTTTCTGGCTGGGGGGGAGGAAGAGCATTAAGAAACTTTGCAACACTGCCAACTAGAGGCTTGAAAGTATTTTATTTGAATTGGAGAGAATTGCAAAAAGACCTCTTCTCAAGGACATTTTAACATGATAAGATAGAGGGAGAGCACAGCAAAATATTATTGCAGGTGCTTTCCTGGACTGTTATCAATATTTCAACACGTGAGGTTTGGCTTTGAAGCTGCTGGAGAAGAGAGTCATAACAAGAGCCTTGGATAAATAAATAAAGTGCAGTATGCTTTCATATATATATATGTGGTGGGGCAGGCAGTGCAAGGGATTTCGTATACTCCTTGATTTTCTAACTCGATTCTGTCCTTAGGGTTTCTTAGGATGGTGGATATCTTTCTGTTTGTGCAGAATGCTGTCTTAATGTTGTGTTTTTGGAGGATCTTGCTGATTTTGTCTGTAGTGCCTTTTATATATGGGAGGAGGGCTTTGCCATTCTCTTGTTCTCTCTCTTGGATTTTGGTTGGGGTTTCTTTTTGGATTAGGTGGGTGATCTTCTTTCTTTGGAATCCATTGGCTGTCAGCATGCCGGTGAGAGTGTATAGTTCGGTCTCTAGGTGTTGTTCGTCAGCTAAGCATTTTGTTCTGGAGATGAGTGTCTCAGCTACGGAATTGATCTGTGCTGGGTGGTGGTGTGAGAGTGCGTGTAGATAGCGGTTTGTTTGTGTTTTCTTCTGGTAGATGGTGTGTCCTAGGGAGCCATTGGATTTTTTTGTATACCAAGACATCTAGGAAGGGAAGTTGGTTGTTAGCTTCTGTTTCCATGGTGAATTGTATTTTGGGGTGTTGGCTGTTGAGGTGTGTGAGGAAGTTGTTCAGTTTTTCTTTCCCGTGTGGCCAGATTATGAAGGTGTCATCTACGCATCTGAGCCAGAGTTTGGGTTTGTGATCATATTTTTCTAGAGCTTGTGTTTCAAGGTGTTCCATGTAGAGGTTAGCGATGACAGGTGAGAGGGGTGATCCCATGGGTGCTCCTTCTATTTGTTTGTATTTTTGTCCGTTGTAGGTGAAGTATTTATTGGATAGGCAGTGTTGGTCAGATCTAGGATGTGCTTGGGGGGGTTGTATTTGTTTTGGATGGCTGTCAAGGCTTCTTTTATTGGCACTTGGGTGAAGAGGGATATGACATCGAAGCTCACTAGTAGGTCACTGGGTTGTAAATTTTGTTTCTTTATAATCTCGATGAACTGGAATGAGTTTCTTACGTGTGAGTTGATGGATTCTGCATAGAGCTGTAGTTGTTTGGCGAGAAATTTGGCTAGGTTTTGTAGAGGTGAGCCTATGGAGCTGACTATTGGTCTAAGTGGGGTTCCTTCTTTGTGTATCTTGGGGAGACCATAAAGTTTAGGGCATCTGGATGATTTCTCTCTGGGTATGATTCTTTGCTGGATTTCTTCACTGATGGGGGAGGCTTTTATTTTGGATCTGGTGGTTTTTTCTAGGTAGGTGGTGGGGTCTGTCTTTAGGGGTTTGTATGTGGGGTCTTGGAGTAGGTTGGTTAACTTGGATTGGTAGTCAGATGTGTTCATAACCACTGTCGCGTTGCCCTTGTCTGCTGGTAGGATTATTATGCTGGTGTCTTCTTTCAGGTTAAGTAGTGCAGTTTGTTCTTCTTCTTTGGATAAGTTGCTTTTGGGTGGTTTGCTAGTGCAGAGGATGTTGGTGATTTCGAGTCTGATTCTATTAGCATCATCAGGGTTGGTTTTGGTCAGGCTGTTTTCAACTCCGCATATGATGGTTTCTGTGGGGATGTGTTTGGGAGCGACAGCAAAGTTGAATCCTTTAGAAAGATATCCACCATCCTAAGAAACCCTAAGGACAGAATCGAGTTAGAAAATCAAGGAGTATACGAAATCCCTTGCACTGCCTGCCCCACCACATACATTGGACAGACTAAAAGAAGAATAGGTGCACGCATTGAAGAACATAAGAACTCAATCAAAAAGGAAGAACCGACCTCTTCCTTGGTCCAACACCTCAAAGCCACAGGACATGAGATTGACTTTAAAAATACCAGAACTATCGCCAAAACCAAACACTTCAGCAGCAGAATAATCAGAGAAGCCGTAGAGATAGAAAAACGCCCACACAGCATGAATAAACGAGATGATGCCTCCCGCCTACCAGCCATTTGGAAACCCGCCCTCATGAACAGACGAGTACCTAACATGAAGAATGACACCAGACCCACACCCCTGAGAGCCACACAAGATGCCACCACCACACTTCCACGTAGAAAGCAGACTCACACCCACACAGAAGATGAAACACGACCACAGACCAGAAGCCGCACTGCAGCTGCATCACTACCCACCTCAAACCCCTCTGAGCCATACATGAAGCGAACTGACCTCCACCATGAAGATGCAGCACGACCACGAACTCGAAGCCAAACAGAAGGATCACAGCTCACCAGCTCAAACCCTCCAGCAACTAAGACTAACCTGAGCACAATCAAGTCCCCACCTGAACAGAACACGCCTCCAGCCAATCAGAACACAGCCAACCCCCCAACCAATGAGAACACAGCCAAACCCCCAACCAATGAGAACACACCCCCATCCAATCAGAACACAGCCAAGCCCCCACCCAATCAAGTCACACCCCCACTAGCAGTTAAAAGGAAGAAGCAGCTGCAAGCTCACATCACTCTGAGAAGCACAGAGCTGAAGACCAAGCCTGAAGATGATGAATGAGACTTCATCGAAACGTTGCCTAGATACTTCCAATCTTACGCGGGAGAAAACCCGAATAACCAAAGATCCACATATATATATATATCCCATTCGCCAGCCTTTTTCTAAATTTCAATTCTAGTAATATTCTTATTTCTGCCTTTAACTTTAAAGGGAAAGCCTCAGAGTTTTTTCTTTATTTTTCTTCTTTTTCTTTTTATTGGGACTTTTTTGCTTTTTATATCCATGTTTTTGGATCACTCTGTTTTTCTTTTTTGATTATTGAGACTTCTCAACTGGACTAAGGTGTGAAGAACCTGAAGGAACTTTTTGTTTTTTCTCTTTTTGCTTTTTTTTTTTGTTCTTAATCAATATTATTATTTTTGGGTTTGTTTGTTTTTCTCCTTTCTATTTTTTCTTTTTTATGGTGGACTACTTCGTAATTGGATTAGGGTCTAGAAGAACCTGAAGATCCTTCTTCTTCCTTTTTTCCCGTTTCATTTTTGGTTTCGTGCCTTTTACGATTGGAGTTTTCCATTTTGGATTAAAATTGGCTGCTCTACCAGTTGGATTAAAAGTAAATAGAATAGAATAGAATAGAATAGAATAGAATACCTTTATTGTCACTATCCACGTGTACAATTTGCATTATACGCGTACACAGTGAGATTAAAGCGACTCGTCCTTCAGTGCAACATGCACACCAAAAAATATACATAAGTCTCTAAAAAAATATAATAAAAAGAGTAAAAAGGATAAAAGAATAAAAGAATAAAAATACCCTACTGTGCCTATCCCAGTAGGAATTATTGCACATGCCAGCCAACACAATAACAATAGTGATCATATTGCACAAGATTTGTTCACAATTATTTACAGTGTGTTTGGCAGTATTTGAAGTCAGTGCATGTGTAAGTTCAGGGTAGTTATGGCTTTAGGAAAAAAACTGTTTTTAAGGCGATTTGTCCTTGACCAGATGCTCCTGTAACGCCTCCCTGAGGGCAACAGGTCAAACAGTCCATAACCAGGATGAGAGCTGTCTTTTATGATGTTCACAGCTCTACTAAGACAGCGGGAGGAATAAATGTCCGACAGGAAGGGAAGAGGGCAGCCGATGATCTTCTGAGCTGCTTTGACTACCCTCTGTAATCTCTTCCTGTCTGCCATGGTGCAGTTGCCATACCACACTGTAATGCAGTATGTCAACAGACTTTCAATGGACGCACGGTAGAAGGTAATCAGCAGGTTAGAGTCCAGGTTGTGCTTCCTGAGCACCCGCAGGAAATGGAGTCTCTGCTGGGCCTTCTTGATGACCGCCGTGATGTTTTCCGTCCAAGAGATTTTATCAGCAATGATGACACCCAGAAACCGGAAGGTGTGGATCCTCTCCACCTGCTCTCCGTCGATGTAGAGGGGAGCCAAATCGGTGTTATGCCTCCTGAAATCCACAATGAGTTCCTTAGTTTTCTTGGTGTTCAGAACTAAGTTGTTGTCCGAACACCAAGCTGTTAACATCAGGACCTCCTTCCTGTAAGCTGCCTCGTCTCCCTTTGAAATGAGTCCAACCACTGTGGTGTCATCAGCAAACTTCACAATGAGGTTGCTGTCATGCTGTGGACTACAGTCGTGGGTGTAGAGGCAGTACAGGAGTGGACTCAGCACACAGCCCTGTGGGGAGCCAGTGCTGAGTGTGCAAGTGGAAGAGAGGTGGGGGCCAAGCCTCACAGTCTGGGGCCGATCGCTTAGGAAGTCTTTTATCCAGGCACATATAAGGGAGGGCAGACCTAATGTGTCCAGTTTTTTAACCAGTATTCCTGGGATGATTGTATTAAAGGCAGAGCTGTAGTCCACAAAGAGCATCCGAACATAGCTCTGCTGCTGCTCCAGGTGGCTCAGCGCAGCGTGCAGGGCTATGGCTATAGCGTCCTCTGTAGACCGGTTTGTACGGTAGGCAAACTGGTAAGGGTCGAAATCCAGGGGAAGATGATTGATGATGTGCCGGAGCACCAGCCTCTCAAAGCACTTCATGACTACAGGAGTAAGCGCCACTGGACGATAGTCATTGAGGCTGGAGATGGGGGATTTCTTCGGCACAGGGATGATTATAGCAGATTTCAGACAAGATGGTATAACTGCCTGGGCCAAGGAGAGGTTAAAGATGTCTTTGAAGATGGAGGCGAGCTGGGGAGCACATGCCTTGAGCACCTTGCCAGGAACTCCGTCTGGACCGGCTGCCTTCCTGGGATTCACCGCACGGAGCACCCGTCTGACGTCATCCTCCGTCACAGAAAGTGTACTGGGTGGAGTAGTGGAGCTGGATATGGTTGAAGGTGGGAGTAGGGCTGGTACAGCTTTATGATGTTGAGGGACTTCAAAGCGAGCAAAGAAGTTGTTCAGCTCCTCTGCTAGCGCTGCACTCGGATGTTCTATTGTCGCATGACAGCCCCTGAAATTAGTAATGTCATGTATGCCCTTCCACATCTCCCGTGTGTTATGGCTGGACAGATGGAGCTCTATGCTCCTCCTGTGATCTATCTTGGCTTTTATGATCCCCTTCCTCAGGTCGGCACGAGCGACTGTATACAGGACTCTATCACCTGACCTGAAGGCTACGTCCCGGGCTTTAAGGAGTCTGCGGACTTGAGTGGTCATCCAGGGTTTCTGGTTTGGGAAAACCCGGATGTTTTTATCTACAGTCACATTTCCGATACAGAACTTGATATAGTCCAGCACCGTACTCGTGTACGTTTCCAGCTCCTGATGTTGAAACGTATTCCAGTCTGTCTGCTCAAAGCAGTCTTGTAGTCTGCTGAGTGCATCCTCAGGCCAGGTCGTAATAGTCTTTGTGATAGGCCTGCCCCTGCGTCTAAGGGGGGTATAGGCTGGGGGTAACAGGAGGGAGAGATGATCTGAAAGCCCAAGATGGGGGAGGGGTATGGCTCTGTATGCATGTTTGATGTTGGTATAAACATGATCCAGAGTATTTCCTCCCCTCGTGGCATACTTAACATGCTGGTAGAATTTCGGGAGTACAGTTTTCAGATTGGCCTGATTAAAATCTCCTGCAATGACGTGAACACCATCGGGATGAACCCGTTGCTGTTCGTTTATGGTGTTCAGCAGGAGAGAGAGTGCCTTATCCGTGTTTGCGCCAGGTGGAATATACACCGCCGTAACAATCACAACAGTTAGCTCTCTCGATAGAAAAAAAGGCCGACATCTTACAGACATGTACTCAAGATCAGGGGAACAGTGATTATCTATAATTGTCCCGTTATTACACCAGTTCTCATGTACGTAAATACAGAGCCCCCCCCCTCTACTCTTACCAGAGTCCCTCGTTCTATCCCAGCGTAAAAAAGTACGACCTGCAAGCTGCATGCTAGCGTCAGGAATCCCGGGATGTAACCAAGTTTCGGTAATTACCATAACGCAGCAGTCTCGAACATAGCGATTACCAGCGAGTTGTAGGTTCAGATAGTCCGTTTTATGTACCAGGGATCTGGCGTTGGCAAGATACAGACTCGGAAGAGGTGGCTTGTATGGATGTTTCCTCAGCCTTAGCATAACACCAGACCTACAGCCTCGCCTCTGCTTCCTCTCCCTCCTCCGTCTGCGCCGCCTCCTAGTCCCGACAACAATCCACGGAGAGCCCGCTGGTCTCGCTATCTCGTCAGGGATGTTATGTAAACGATGAAAAGCACTCGAAACAGACGTCTGGTGTCGGTTTCCTATGCCTATGATGTCTAGTCGTGAGTATAATTGGATCGTAGAGCCAATAGTCCACAGATAAACAGAAAAGACGCATACAAGCAACAAAAAAGAGCACCGAACAGGAGAGCCATAAGCCGCTGCGTCCGTGCGCGCCGCCATATTGAAGTTTTGGAAGCATTGAAATGAGCAGGAAACCAATACCATCTGGCATTTCTACTTCTGCCTCTGCTTCCCCACCAGCTGGAGGACAATGTTTAATTCAGACAATGTTAAAGCAAGATAAGGAACAAGAAAGAGTAACTTTACAGATGATTATGCAAGGAATCCAAGATCTCAAGACAAAATCAGACATCATTGAACAAAGAACAGAAAATATTGAACAAAGAACAGAAAATATTGAACAAAGAATAGAGAAGACTGATGAAAAAGTGGAAAACATAAAACAGATGATGGTCAAGTATGAGGAGAGATTCCAAAAAATTGAGAAAGAAGGAAAACAAAGAGAGGAGAAGATTGGAAATGTTGACAGTAGATTAACAGCGGTTGAACAAGAAAAAAGTGGGATGTTGAAGTGGGAGATGGAAAGCTCAGAATTTTACCTTAGATTTCAAAATATAGAAGAGGAAAAAGGAGAAAATTTGGCAGCGATAATGATAGAAATTTTGGCAGATGCTTTGGAAATTACAGAGGAAAAGATGATGGATGGAATAGATGAGGTATATCGAGTCTATACAAGATATGCGATGAGAAATAAATTACCCAAGAAAGTCCATATTAGATTTACCAAAAAATCCATTAAAACGCAAATATTACAAGTAGTAAGAGAGAAAACATTGAAATACAAAGGTAAAGAGGTTGTGGTTTTAAAACAAATACCCAGAAGAGTGAGAGAGATGACAAGAGAATATCGATTTCTGACCAAAATGCTACTGGAAAACTAAGTAAATTATAGATGGCTGATTCCAGAAGGACTAATGTTCAGGTGGCAAGAGCAGAGACATAGAATTGATTCAATTGAGAAAGCAGAACTTTTCCATGCAGAATTTTTTGGAGGAAGAAGAGAGGAGGCAGAGAAAGAGGTCTCATGAATTGAGTTTCAAGAGGAACAACTGGAGACTGAAAAAGAGAAAGGAGCAGTAGGGGGACAGGTGGATAGCAGAGAGCAGCGTGAAGTGAGATCCACGAGAGCTGTTAGACCTAAATATAAAGCATAATCATGGAAGAAAAAAACTGATTACAATGAATATAAATGGACTCAATTCAGCTGTTAAAAGAAGGAAAACTTTTCATAAATTAGAGAAATTAAAATTTGATATAATTTGTCTACAAGAAATTCATATTAAAAAACAACATGAACAATTGTTAGTACAGCCAAAATTGGGGAAAATATTTACTTCTTTGACTCAATGTAAGAAAAGAGGAGTGGTTCTATACATTAAAGAGGCTATCCCAGCAAAATTGATCTACACGGATGAAGATGGAAGAGTATTAATGGTAGAAATAATAGACAATAATATAAAAATACTCTTGATTGCAATTTATGCTCCGAATGATAAACAAGAAGAGTTTTATAAAAAGCTACACATGAAAATAATTGGACTGGACTATGTTAATATAATTATGATGGGAGATTTTAATGGAATTGTGGACAATAAGTTGGACTATATAGCAACAACAACAAAGCAAAATAGAAAGGCTCTCCCTAAGTCTTTTTTTAAAATGACAGATGAATTAACTTTAAAAGATATTTGGAGAGAAAGAAATGTTAAAGCTAAACAATATACTTTTTATTCAAATAGACATTTATCATGGTCCAGATTAGATATGATTTGGATCTCAACAGAATTAATATCCAATATTCAAGAAACAAATATTGAAACTAGTACTTGGGCAGATCATAGCCCAATGACAATTAAATGGAAGGGACAAAAAAAAAGATCGAGATGGACGTTAAATAATACTATTTTAAAGGAGAAAGATTTTATACAATGGATGGAGAAGGAATTGGCTTTTTTCTTTAGAGAAAATAAAAAAGAAGATACTTCAACGCAGAATGTGTGGGATACAATGAAGGCATATGCTAGAGGTTTGATAATAGATTATACAACAAAAAAGAATATTAGGAAAAGGCAAGCTTCTAAGGCCTTGGAAGACGAGTATAAAAGTCTTGAAAAAGAATTACAGAAAATGCCACAGAAAAAGGATATTAAATTGAAGCTGGATGTAATCAAACATAAAATGGAATTAATAGAGAAAGAAGAATTGGCACAGAAAATCAGAAACTCTAAACAGAATTATTTTGAAGATGCAAATAAATCAGGTAGATGGCTAGCATATAAATTGAAAAAAGAGAAGGAATCAAGAAAAATATTGAAGTTAATAGATGAACAAGGCCAAGTTTGTTATGGGAATAAGGAGAAAAAAGAAATTATACGAGATTTTTATGGGCAACTATATAAACAAGAGAATATTGATGAGGAAAAAGTCAAACAGTATTTACAGGAAGCTAATTTACCGAAGATACCTAAAGAGACTGAAGAAATGTTAGAAAGCAATATAACAATGATGGAACTAAATGAAGCATTTAAGAGACAAAATAATGGGAAAGCACCGGGTCCAGATGGGCTTCCAGCAGAATTCTATAAAACATTTCAAGAATCATTGAGCATCCCATTGTTAGAAGTTATGAATGAAGTTATGTTAAAAAAGATGATACCCAAAACATGGTCAGAGGCTTATATTACACTTATACCGAAAGAAGAGACTGACCCACTGCAAATTAAGAATTATAGACCTATTTCTTTATTGAATGCAGACTATAAAATCTTTGCTTCAATTTTAGCAGAAAGACTTAAAAAATATTTAAATAATTTTATTCACCCAGATCAAAATGGATTTCTGCCAAAGAGACAAATTAGAGACAATATGAGAGTAATCTTGGACACTTTGGAATACTATGAGGCTCATCCTGAAAAGCAAATGGCTTTGATATTCCTAGATGCTCAAAAGGCATTTGACAACGTGAACTGGAGATTTATGTTATTACTATTGGAGCAGATGGGTTTTGCTAAAAAATTTATTCAAGCAATAGAAGCCATATATAATAAACAGGCAGCAAGGGTAATGATGGAGGGGGAATTTACAGATTTTATTAATATAAGGAAAGGCACAAGACAAGGATGTTCCCTATCTCCTTTGCTATTTGTGTTGACCTTGGAAGTGTTGAATAGAAATATTCGGGATGATAAAAGCATAAAAGGAATGAAAATTAAGAAGGAAGAATTTAAGCTACAAGCTTTTGCTGATGATTTAGCTTTTATTCTGGAAGACCCGCTAGAAACAGCTCCAAAGTTATTGGAAAGGATAGAGACATATGGAGAGGTGGCTGGTTTGAAAATAAATAAAGATAAAACAAAGATTTTGACAAAGAACTTGCTATTGAGACAGAGAGAAGAACTGGCAGATCTTTTGAAAATTCAAGTTACAAATAAGGTTAAGTATCTGGGGATATATTTGACAACAAGATGTAGCACATTAAAGGAGAATAATTATATTAAACTTAAACAACAGATAACTACAGATTTGAAGAAGTGGGAAAACTTGCAATTGTCATTAATAGGGAAAATTTCAACAATTAAGATGAATATTTTACCTAGAATTTTATTTTTGTTTCAAACAATACCAATTTGGCTTGGAAAAGACTATTTTGAAGATTTAAATAAAATCATGTTGAAGTTTATATGGCAAGGTAAAAAAGTGAGAATAAAGCTAAAGCTTTTGCAAAATGCTAGAATTAGAGGAGGTTTTGGCCTGCCTAATTGGGAATTGTATTATCAAGCTGCAAGTTTGATGTGGGTCAAAGAATGGATAACATTAAGAAAACATAGGTTGTTGACATTAGAAGGGCATGATTTGCTGTTGGGCTGGCATGCTTTTTTATGGTATAAGGGAACTAAAACACAGGGTTATTTTAGAAGACATTATGTATGGGAGTCTTTGTGGTTAAATTGGGAGAAGATAAAAAGACAATGTTATTTGAAAATTCCAGTTTGGTTATCGACTATTGAAGCATTTTCCTATCCTATAATTTACAAGAAGGAACAAACAGTTAGATATGGGGAACTTTTGGATGAAAAGGGTGAACTTAAATCGATCCAAAACTTAGAGGAACAAGGTATAAGGATGAATTGGTTTTCATATGCACAAATACATTCAAGGTATGATGAAGATTTTAAAATGGAGGGATTCTATGATAAGCAGACTGATTTAGATAAGATCTTGATGGGTATTGATAAGAAGGTGATTAAAAATTATATGGTTATTTATTGGGAATGAAATTAGAGGAAGAACAAGTCAAAGAAACTATGATTGTCTGGGGGAAGAATTTTGGATATGGGATTGATCTAGAGAAATGGCAGAAATTGTGGTCTCAAAATTATAAAATGACAATGTCAACAGCATATAAAGAAAACTTGTATGTTTTACAGGTGGCACTTTCCTCCGACAAGAATAGCAAGAATGTTTAAGAACAAATCTGAAAAATGCTGGAAATGTCATCAGATACCCGGCTCATATTACCATATGTGGTGGACTTGTGAGGATGCTAGAAAATATTGGACTAAAATTCGCATGTGGTTGGAAAAAATGACAAAGAAACATATAGACTTGAAACCAGAGATCTTCTTATTGGGAATTTTACCTGATATATATAGTAAAGATTTGAAATACCTGATTGTAAATGTATTAACAGCGGCCAGGATTGTATTTGCTAAAAATTGGAAGAATGAGAAAATACCATTACAGGAAGAAATTATTAAGAAAATATTGGAATGTGCTGAGATGAGCAGATTGACATTTGAAATTAGAGAGCAAGAGGACAAACAATTTTATGAAATTTGGGATCCTTTTTATAAATGGCTAGATGATAAAATACGATAATAGAATATTTGGAATGCTAGATAGTAAGAAATATCTTTATTTTGCTATTTTGCTATTATTTTGTTATTTGATATTATATTTATAAAGGGTTTTTTAGGATCCATTTGGTATGATTATATGATTTGTTGAATAATCTGGTTAAAGTATTGTTAGCTCATAAAGCATGAATGATTAAAAGTATAGTCAAAAATTTCTCTTTTTTTTTAGTGATATTAGGATATATAAGTTTGGATTGATAATATGATTTGTTATGTAACATAACTGTAACTGGGACTACAGAATGAATGCACAAAAATGATGAACCAACTGACACACTGGATGTATATACGAGAGTTGAATGTTTTAATGTTTTGTTTGTCTTGTTTGTTTGTAGAAAATTAATAAAATCTTTTTTCAAAAAAAAAAAAAAAGGCGGAGGTTTGGAGAAGGGGGGGGGGGTAAAAAGACCAGGTGGGATAAAAAAGGAAGGGAAAAGGGGGAAAAAAGCCACAAAGGTATGAAACAAGATGGGAAAAAGAAATTTTTTTTCAGGGATAAAGGGTAATGTAAATTTTTTCTTAAAAGGATTCTGCAAGGTACATAAGATAGTATTGTAGTATTTGTATTAGAAATAGAAAATTAGAATTTTATAAGAATGAAGTAAAGATTAAAATATTAAATGTTTCACAATGATAGATTTTATGATTTAATAAATTATTAAAAGGAATGTTTAAAATACTTAGTTTAAGTATAGAGTTTAATTGACTATGTTAGTATAAATTTATTATGGTAGCATTTGACTTTGAAATAGATAATTGGAATGTTATAAGATTTAATGTCTAATTATGTATTTAATTACTTTATAGATTTACTATTTTCTTTTTCTTTTAAAAATTAGTAGGTAGAATGTACTAAGCAGAATCAGATGGGGAACCAGGTGTTACCTTAAATGTTAATTTAGGGAAGCGATGGAAAGGCATCATACTTCGATTAGTGACTTCAGGAGAAATCCATTTTTTTTTTCTACTATAGGGAATGAGATAAATGGGTAATTGGAAAAGAATGGACAAAAGATACAAGTATAATGATGTAAATTAAGATGAAATAAATAAAATATAATTAAGAAGAGTGGAAAGCGGGGAGAAATTATAATGAAGATATAGAATGGTAAATAAGATAGGAAATGGTATATAAGATGAGCATAAATTTAACTGAAGTCCATATAAAGAGAGATAATCCGGGGCCAAGCTACTTTCTAAAAAGAAGTTTTATGTTTTTGTGTTTTGTGTGTTTATGTTTTTTTGAGATTTAATAAAACCTTGGAGGAAAGCTAGATGAGGATAATTATAAACAAAACAGAGGGAAATATGAATATGATGATTATAAAATGGATAAATATAGAAAAGAAATGTAATTGAATTAGAGTAAAGAGAAATAATGAGAAATCTGCTAAAAGATATTTAAGTGGAAATGGGATATATTAGAATTATGTTGTATAAAATAAAATAATGTTTTGTCTGTCTTGTAAAAATTTATAATGGAAAGAGGTTTTATGTGTTCAATGTTTAATGGGTTGTTTTTTAAAAAAAAAATAATAAAATTTGTTTCAAAAAAAAAAAAAGAAAATCAATCCCAGAAAAAAAACATGGCCGAAGTACTTCCAC